>CAEGAF010074949.1:0-12784 GCA_903067075.1 Micropoecilia bifurca | reverse complement strand
CACACACACACACACACACACACACACACACACACACACACACACACACACACACACACACACACACACACACACATATTGCATTATAAAAGAAAGCACACAAACAGACATGTGGAAGTTTGCTGAGAAGCGAAAGTCGCCTAAGCTGTTGATCCCGTTTGCTGCTTTGAAATTTACTAAGAAATCTTCCGTTTCAATCTTTTATACCCAGAACTGAGGTCACATCGAAGGAAGCTGCAGGAAAGGGCAACTTATTCTTTTTGTTGGCCAGAGAGGAACCCTCTAAAGTGTCCTCGTGCAGCTGATTTATTTTATGCATACCCTGCAAGGAAGTCTAAATCTATACGAAATAAAAGGCAGGGCCGGTAATCTCTGCATGTTGATGACCTGTTTGAGGCTTTAAACTGTGATTAAGTGAAGGTACGACGTCTGTTGGTTTTGTCTTCTTCTTTTTCCTCAAACGCAATTCTCGTTGAGCCTTTGATTAGGGTTCAGTTAGCATAATTGAACAGTGACATTAATTGTTTTCAGAGTTGATCAGTTTGTCTGCTGGAGTTCTTCTCCTGGTTTCTGTGGTTAATGTGCCTCTAGGCTAACACAGAGCAAATTGTCAGCTGTGTGCAATAAACTGATGCAAATAAAAAGAGCAAAAAAATAAAACCGATTGATTCCAAATTTTCTTTCTCTCCTCTTACTCTTGAATAAAGCTCCAAATGAACAAAGTGAGTCAGATTAAGGTGGGGAACTGTTTGTTTTCAGTTGAATTTTAATTAGGTTTTCTGGTGTTTAACTATCCATATGTTTAATATTTCCAATATTTCTAATAATCCACCAATAATAAAAAAAGATCTGCTTTAGACACCTTTGGAAGTTACTTAACATACAAACTAAACAACAGAGGACCAGACACACATCCTTGAGGTTCTCCAAAATACGTATTTGTTAAGATTTTCATTCTAACTGAGAATTTGTTTCCCTAATAACTTCAGCAGCATCAAAATGCTCGATCTGTTAGATATTTCTTGACTTTCTGTTCTTTACAGAATAACTGGAAGTCAAACTAGCTGATAATAAGTTGGATCAGTCAGCTAGTCTGAAGTCTTCTGCTAACCTAGGTGTGCTAAGCGTAACCTCAGTGATGAGGAGTACTCTTTCAGTTTTCCCACAATTTACCGTCTGTCTTTTAAAAACAAGACAAACATGTAATGACCAAAGGAGAGCACTAAAAAAACAAGAAAGGTTCTCTTGCATCACATTAGAAGGATTTTGTAGTATTGAAACAAGAAATTTCAGCGGTTTCAAAGCTGTAACCGCTGGAAACCTTGGGGAACTTTAGTAGCATTGGTGTTTGATTCCTCATACAGTAAATAACAACAAAGATACTTTTACTTCAAATGTCAGGTGCAAAATTATAGAATAAAATTCCAAAAAGCTGAAACTCAGATGCTGAATAAAGGCTAGAAATATAAATATGTTTTTCATTCTAAAATCATCTTTCCATACTTTCCCAATAAACTCTACAGTTCAACTGTGTGCAGAGTGACTGAGCTACATTGGTAGCGGAAGGCCATTTTTTTCTTTCATACACGGCAATGAAGACAAGCATGAAGGGAATCAAAACTTCCTCATTGAACTCGCAGAGCGTTACGAGAAGGAAAACTAACAAACCTGTTCTGGGTCATCAACTGACGCAAGGTCCAATTTTGACTCATATTTCTACTTGCTTTACTCAAAAATGGTTATAGTTTTTGTGTGCAGCGGAGAATGAAATGAAATGTGCTCCATTTTGTTGTATTTTTTTATCCTCGTCATTAATTTGGAAGTGTCACAGGAATGGAGAAGGTTGAAAAATAGTTTGGGTAACTTCCAAACCCAAAACTGAAAGCTCTACTATAGAAGGAAAAGCAACTAATAAAAGCAGAAACGATCAATAAAACTGTACAAAAGGAACTTATAATGGCCTGGTGTTGGACAAACGATGAGCAAAATAAAATCTTCACATCACAAACTCCCAAAAATCTCTGGTTTCAATTTCAGAACCGAAGCCGCCTCTCAGAATTGGGGAAATCTTCCCTGAAAACAGCGAGCTTAGCTTTCCGATATAAATGAGGACCTGGTGAAGTCGATGATAAATGAAGGGATTTGTGTGTGTGTGTGTGTTTTTGTTTTTTTTTGCACTACCAGTTCAACAAATCTGAATCATTCGTCAAAACTGGGATGGGGTTGGAGGAGGGGGGAAGGAAGAAGGGAAGAAGTGTCGGCACTTTCGAGAAATGGCTCTGCGTTTGATAGATGGTGGAGGGGATTCAGAAATTTTTAGCTTATTTAGGCCCAGAAAAGACAGAATCCAAGCAATTTAGGGGGAAAAACTTTGTTCTCAGACTTGACAAGGAGCTTCACAAATCTTTGGGTTTGATTACATAGAGAATCTGTTTGGACCGTTACACAAACCTATCAGGAAAGGCTGTTTGTTTCATTAAATATTAAAAGGCAGGGGAAAAAAAGATGAGCTCGTATAATCAAAAGGCCTTAAGGAGAAAAAATAAATAAATAAAAAATGGGCAAGGAAGATGAACTATGGCAGCATGTATGACAGTCAGTATTTTTAGATCAGGAGGAATGTTTGATATGTGCAATGTGTCATTGTGAAGGTGCGGCGGAGGCTTGTTCTGCTCTGAGCGATTGCTCCGGTCTGATATTTGATGCCCCCTCTCCTCCTCCTCTCCTCTTTTTGGAGGAAAACCGTGTCAAATATTTCACCCAACTAAAGCAGGAGCGGATCTGATCACGCTTTACGCAGATTTAAGAGTTGCACACCGGAAATGTTTTTATATTTTCAGACTAGTTCGACTTCATTCAACATTTTCACAGCTTCGTTTAGGTTCTTTGTGTGTGAGAAAGTCTTAATCATTTTCTTAATTGTTTTTTATTGAATTCTGCTTTTGGTGCCTATTCTGGGTTTGTACATCCATTTTGTCACGATGTTTCATTATTTACCGTATTTACTTTAATTCATTTTCTTATTTTTTTTTGTTTTGTTTTGTTGGAGCACAATGTTCCTACAAACCACTGTAGGAAAAAAAGTAAAATTTTATGTTTTGTGTTGTAGATCCAAAGCCATTGAAACACAGACATTTCCCACAGAAAGAACAGAGAAACTCAATCTGTTAGACAATTATTATTTAAGACTTGATGTTTAATTTAAACTAATTTAGCTAATTTAAAATACTGCTGTACTGATGATCTGTCAGAGTCGGTGTGTGGATCATCTAATTTTTTTTAACTGAACCAAAACACACCAAATTCCACAGTACATCTAGATGTTAAGGTTGTCAAAGTCATGCTAGCATAGCTACATCGCTGTCCCTCATTTTTTGTTTTTACTAAAAAGTAAATTAGTTAGTAAACACCGATGTTTTCCAATTGTCGTCCCTTGTTCTGTCATACATCAAGCATAAATTTAAGATTTGGAACAACTGTACAGCTAAACCAATGGTAGTCATCGTCAGTGTGCCTGACGTCAACTTTCAACCCATCTATACATCCTATGTAAAAATTGCTTTCTGAGACGTTTAATTTTGGATTTTTCATTATGTGCAAGCCTAAAACAGCAACACACCCACACTGAAAAAACCAGCAAGCCCCTTTCCTCAGAACAACCATGCCTGCACAGAATGTGTTATGTTACAGTTTCGTGAACAGTGCCAAAAGACCGGATAACAAATAGACAACCAGCAACAGATAAAGGTGGTGTTCTTCAGTCGAAATCTCCAAATTGAAAAAAAGTCAAAGAATGTTAAACCCAGCAGAAAGCGTAAAAGGGTTCGCTGTAGAGTGAGGCGTCGCTGTTCAAGGGTTCCTTTTAATCTATGTAGCGGCCGGCGTTGGAGAAGTGCAGCCATGGGAGGGCTAATCCTGCTGTGGAGTGTGCAGAGAAGTTTTCTTTTTAACAAATAGAGGCCATGAACAAAAAAAAAGAAAACGGAATGACAGCTGCTGGTTCGGTAGCATTGGGTTGGATGTCTTTCAACATGAAGGACTTTTTTCTATCACTCCTGTCCTTCACTCCTCTCCCTGCAGTGGAGCAGGACGATCCGAGCAGAAAGGAGCCATAGGAGCCGGAGAGGGAAGCGAAATTGCCAAACATTCACAGTGGCACATTAAATTATTCAACTCCAACTGCAGATGAGATTTACTGGTAAAAACGTGAAGCACCTGTTTACAATAAACAAATCACAATTTGTATAGATCATCACAACCAAACTTCTTTTTTTTCAAATTCAACACAAAATTAAATGTGTTTTCCAGGCACATTGTGCCATTTTATAGCACAATCAAGTAACTGTGTTACCTTAAAGTCTTATAAAAATGTTGTAAATATCAAACATGACTTAAAAGAAATTTGACTTTGTAATTTAGCTACTTCAGATTGGGAGTCTGTCTCTTTAAGAAGCTTCTGCTCTTTTGGAAACTCCGCCTTTATCACAACATGGCTCCTCTATTAACCCTTTAGCAACGTTTTTACCAGCGTTTCACTAAGAAGTAGCTCATATAATGAGCTCAGTGGATCCATAGTTCAACCAGGTGTTTGCTAATTGCTGCTGGCTAGTCTGAAGGTGCTGAAAGGGAGGAGAGGACTGCTCTGTGAAGCAGAAGCTCGGAAGCTGCTGTTCCTCAGAGCTGCCCACCAAGCATTTTGGTCAGATGAATGGTTGCCATGGACATAAAAGTATTTCTCAAACATGCATAAAAGAATCAAAGCAACATTCCAGATTTGTTTTACCAGCAATGTTTTAGCAATGTTGATGAGGGAATAACATTATAGCATGATTTAAAGCTAAAAAATATTATTTTTACATTATACTGTCCCTTTAAATTTCTGTTTCGTGCATTTTTAAAATTCCACAAGTGATTTTCTGAACAGAGTTGAAGTCAGGTCACCATAGCCATGTTTTCATCCAATGGTCAAGCAAATTTTAAGCTGATTTTTGAAATGCTGCAAAAAAAGGTGAGGATAGAGACAAAATGCAAATTACTTTTGCAGTCATCTGCCGGATGGAGTGAATTAACTTGGTAACTTAAGAACCAGCACCATGTTTTACGCTTCACTTCGTACAGAGAGTCCAGACTGGTTCTGAGAGAGACTGGAGAGTTTTGTGGAGGTGTGAAATTTTGAGTTTTACCCAATATCTAACATTTGATGGATTTAATGCATCACTTTGATGCTATGAATATTACTATAACCTTGCAGGAACCCTAGCCTAACCCAGTACTATAAGCCACCATCTTCCACTCTCAGGAGAGAAAAATACCGAGCCGAACAAGATGACTGTTAACTTGAATCCAATATTTGGAAGTGTGGCCAACATAGACTGAACGGCTTTGTTCACTTCTTCCTGCCATTGCTGAAACTGCTGGCAGACTACGATTCAAAAAGAGCTCAGAAAATCAACATTATTCACAACTTCTCCTTCTGTTTGCCGATTGGCTCAGTACAAATTCTCTGGGAGGAATCAATGACAATGGCAGAAAGCACAGAACGAGCTGTGAAGGAAGATTAAAATCACACGTATTTGCGTAGGAATGCAATGGTCAGGATGGCAGCAAAACAACCAGGCTAAGCAAAAACATAATTTCATCAGATGCTGGCGTTGCAACAAGATACAAACTAGCTTGGTGCAGCTAGGAACTCTTCAGGTAGGCGGAACTAGAAACCGTCACTCAATCAGGAGTGGCTAACAACCAATTGACGCCAGAGGAACTGAACGCAACATCCGAATTTTCAAAATTATTCATTACAGACAGATAGTACTTTCTTTAATGCCTTGCTTTGGTGATAAAAATAGAAGTATACTGGTGATGCCACCACCTGTTTTGGAGGGGAAGTGACCTCTGCTGGTGAGTTATAACAACCAGCCACACTATTTGCAAAAGTATTAAAAGAAAATTATATTTAGTAGGTTGAAGTAATTAAAAGTTTAGCTTCACTGCTGAACCTGGATACAGAAATAAATAAATTCAGTGTTACCTCTGAACCCGCTTGTGTTTATTTGAGAAGAGCTGTAGACGGGAAAAGTCAGCATGGGGAAAGAAGAAGAAGGAAAAAAAGCAGCTTGGTGCGACAAGACCTTTGAGGAATTCTTATCTGACTCGTGGAAGGGAAACCAGGGCCGTGACAGATTCAGGGCACAGCATGACATTGTTTTCCTTTCATTTGTCCTGTGAAATAGGACATGGGAAAAAAAGAAGAAGAAGAAAACTGAAGATTTCTCTTCATCTGCTCTTGTGTCGTTCCATAAAAAGGCTATATAATGTGTTTGTGAGGGAGGCTTTATTTGATCAGACACGCACCTGCAGCGTCGTGCTGCAGAAACAATCAGGAGTAACCGGGATGGTCCTCTCGGTCTGAAGGTAACCTTTCCCTTCGTCTCCTTTATCTTCATCTGTATGGCTCCTCTCGTCTCTCTTCGTTCCTCTCACCTCTTTTCTTTTCGCCAAATAAAAGGACAGCTGGCTGAAAGGTGATGCCTGGCGACGAGATCAAATCTAATCAGACAAGACTGAGGGGCGGGAGGTGGAGGGGCGTTTAATGGCTTACCGAGAGGAAAGAGGTAAACACCTCGGCTCTGCTTTTCTGTCTTTTTTTGTAGTTTTCTTTTTTACTTGAGGCTCAGGTCGGAGGCTCGACACAAAATGTCCACAATCAACACCTTTCTGGAAGCGTCTGCGTCGCACTGTAACGACCGCTGACAAATTGAGCCGCGTTCTCCTCGCGCCACTTGGTGTCATCAAGTGTTTTGTGAGGCAGCTGAGATGGTGGGGGGGTGGGAGGTGGGGGTGGGGGGGGGGTGGGGGTGGGAGGTGTGGGGGGGGGGTGGCAGAGGATCCTCTGTGTGCAGTCAGCAAAAAAAGAAAAAAAATGGTGGCGGGTCATGAATTTTGTTTTGCAACTGGCTTCTAAAAAAGACGAGGATGAAAAGCGCTTCTGATTGAAGAGCAATGATGGTGTTAAAGCCTGACGCTGCTGAAACACACCTGGTGTGTGTGTGTGTGTGTGTGTGTGTGTGTGTGTGTGTGTGTGTGTGTGTGTGTGTGTGTGTGTGTGTGTGTGTGAGAGAGAGAAAGACGGAGCGGCTCTCATCACTGTCTGCACTAGCGGCAGGGGCGTGTCCAGGTTTTCTTTTTTCTTGGGTCCGGGGGACAGAGAGGCGCAAACTGTAGCAGGATGGAAAACTAAACTGTGAATTTCATCTAAATGCCCTGCAGGCTCAGTTTACAACGACCAGGTCAAAACATGAACAACTATTTATTCAACCAAACAAAACACACAGATCTGTTCAGCATGTGAAAACTAAGCAGCAGTTCTGTTTGGTGCAGCGTCTCATGTCACATGCTAACTTTTTTAGCCACACAATTAGCCTGTTTAGCGTAGCGTAGCTTAACCATGTATACATCTCTATTTTTATTGTTATGTTGACTCTATTCAACTTTTCACATTTAAATGGAAAATGATTGAACCATTACAAATGAACCACACATTACAAACAATTATCCCCCTTTCTCCATTATGAAGAGTTTCTTTTAGCCTCATGGTTCTTTATCATTATTAAACATCAACGGGGCGAGAGATGAAAAATAGCAGCTTGCCTGTAATGTTGTGCCTTTACATGTAAAAGCTTTTTAATACGTGATGTAACACTTTAAAAGAAATAAATGTGAAACTATCCAGAACATGGAATTTTGTGAACAAAACGTAAATCTACGTTAATCGACCTGTACGATAAGCAACGAACATCAGATTTCAAGAACCGGCTCACCTCCCTCTGCCATCCCTGTGGCCACGGCCCTGGGAAATAAAATCCTGGTGTAGATGTACGATGGCGCGCTAGTTCAATTCTAGATAAAAATAATTAAATAAATCAAACTTTGAAATTAATCTCAGAAAATTTCTATTGAAAAAGGAGAACTTGGTCATTTTTTACTCAAAATGCTGACATTTTGACCGTTTTTCTGAGATTAATGTCAAAATTGCTTTTTTTTCTAGCACATTTTTGAGTTTTCAAACTTGCACATTTCCTTGTTTTTTCTAGAAACTCAGGTGTTTTTTGTGGAAATTTATAATGACCCCAATACATCATCATAACAGTCATCTTAGTGCAGCTTTTTAGTGGTTTTGATTTGTGTCATTATGAATCTGGTCTGTGTGGTATTGCACTAATTAGCTTAATGAAATAAAGGAACAATGCAGAGAAAGCTTCTCACCTGTTTTCTCCAAGTTAATTGCACATAGATGCAGAGGCTCCTCATCTGCTCTGGGTACCAGATGGAGTCTGATGTGAGCCGGTTATTCAGGAAATGCCAGAATAGAGGAAAAAATCCCAGAAGAACCTGCAAAAAGTTTACTTGCAAATACATCAGAGTGAGATTCATCATGTTTTATTCTGAAAATCACTTTGGATTATTTAATGACTCTGCTTCAAGTTACTAAAAATAATTATTCATTCCATGTCATGTCAGCATAGCACGTAGAATATTATTATTTTTTTTCTTTTAATTTGCTTTAGATAAACGCCACAGGACTTTTAAAAGTATCTCATTCAAGACCTCACAAAACAGCAGACAATGTCTCCCTCTTGTGGTTTTCAGCAGGAATGGCAATCAAAAGAAACGCATCAGAAAAGTTTCATTAGGTCTACAAAATTTGGCATTTTTTCATCACTAAAACTTTTGAAACGTTAAATATGTGACTTTTTAAAAAAAAAAAAAAAAAAAACAAGATTCTGCTCCAACATAATCTGTTTTGAATGGAACAAAAATCTTAAAAATATTTTAAATCATAACATAATTTAAGAAGATGCGTCACTTTCCAGACACTAAGAAATGAAAGTACAAAAACGTGCAAAATGTTAATTTTGCATAATACGTCCCCTTTAACAGTAAAAACCTAATTAAATTGTCAACAGTTCAAATGACAGAATTTGTATGATCTGCCATTTATAGATTGTAATTCCTTACCTGAATCATACAGCGAATGACCGTCAAGCTTCCTCATCTTTACCAAACCTTAAATTGCACAAGAATGATCAAGAGAAACTCGACAAAGACTGTGTACACTTTTATTATCGTCTTCCCTCATTAGATAAAAGCTTATGCAGAGGAACGCAGTAATAAGAAACCGCTGCAGCTTTGGGGGATTCCTGTCCAAAGCTGGACAGCAGAACTGTGTGAGGTGACTGGACACTGAGAACAGAGGACGAAGCCCAATGCCGTAAATGCTACATGACACACAACACAGTTCAGAAGAGAAACAGTCCCATTCACTGGCTGCTGTCAGCCAGAAAATCCCTCCTAGAAACAGTCATTCTGAGGTAAGCTTGAGGTGGCTAGTGTTGAACGGAGCAAATAAACCTACTCTCTGCTCTGGGCATCCGTAGATCAGCTCTATCTGGCATAGCTTTGGCATTAGGAGGCAACAATGGTGGCTTCCTTTGACAATAAAGTATTGGTTGTTCATTAGATGAACAATTAGATTCGACTCCTGCAGCCTTGGGTATGGAAATATGACAGTATAACTAAAAGAACACACACCCCCAGTGAGGTTTTGAGGGATTAGTTAGAGTGAGGTTCACTTTGAAGTGCAGCTCTGCACAAAACGTACAGGAGCTTAGAAGCTTTAGCTTATCCCAGTAAGAGAGGAAAAGGTGCCTGAAGCCTTCCTGGAGAAGCAACAAGCGAGTTTTAGCGTTTCTGAAACGATATACATTATGATATACAATATACATTTGATGTTGATACATCAAAATAAGTACGATTACATATTATTATGTAACCAAGCTAGCCTCTTTGGCTAGACTGACATGAGATTAAACAGCACCGATGAGTTTAACAAAAAAAACAACAAAAAAAAACATTCCGTTGTAGGTGAGTAAGGTCTAGAGATGCACCAATCAGGATTCTGTGGACCATTTCAAACCGGCTTTGAAGCCCATTAAATTACAGAAGTATGTATTCTGTTACTGTGTGAAGGTGGAATTATCCCAAAGTTTACCTTTCTAAACTACCTGTAGCATTTTGTTAGCGGTACGTTCGGTAGCATTGCTGAAACAGCAGCCTGTGTTTTCCATGAGAATGTGTAAATTCTTACCTTCAAGGCTCTCACACTCTCAACAAAGTTAAGTAAGAAGTTTAAAAGAGTTATCTTGAACAAAGACAACACTTCATTCAATAAAGTCAAACTCATAAAACTAAAATAAAAAGTAAGTAATGAGGCAGTTAAATAAGATAAATAAGTCACCATCAATAGGCTTAATTCAGCTCAATATTTGGGCCATCATTGCTTGTGTCGCTTATGTAAATAAGCGACACAAGTAAGTTGTTTTGTTCAAATGTCTAAAGGTTGGACTTCTGTAAAGCCGCCTTGGGAGACAAGACAGCAGGACTCCCAGGTGTTTTTTTAGTTTTGGTGTACACTGTACACCACTCTATTCAGCCTTCCTGTTATCTGCTCAAAGTCTTGCTCTCTCCTGCGACCTGATTAATATGCAGATATGTCTCAACATTTCATAGAAAACACTAACTTTATGACTAACGGCAAAAATAATTGAGTGTTCTTCCCACAGTAACAACATCCACACCGAAGAGTGTGGCTGTATGCTCCACCTGCTGTTGATTACATGTAGAGGTGGTTGTTTTGGACTGATTGTTGAAAATTGTCTGATTAGAGTCAGCAGGTGACTCTCAGAGCATCTCTAGTCCAGGACACCACGAAATCAAAAAAGTATAAATAACACTGTTTTCTTTAAACACAATTTCGATTTAAAAAAAAAAAAACAGAATAAAAGGAAAAGTGGTGCAATTTGTCACTTTGGGATTACCTGAGACGCCAGTTATCCCTCTGGGTTGCACAGATTTAGTGTCGACACCACATGCTGATTGACCAGGCAAAGACATCCCAGCAACAAGACGGCGTTTTTTTTGTTTGTTTTTGTCTTTTCTGTTTCATCAAAAGACAGAAGCCACACTCTCCACAACAACCAATCAAAACCTGACCTGCAGGCTCAGCTTGTTCCACTCAGCAGCCGATCAAACATAGACAAAAAAACGAAACAAAACAAAAACAGGAAAAACAGCTTATGTTGAAATGGTGAGGCGTCCTTTACATAATGCTCCCCTCACAGGATTTAGGCATTTTGATACCATCTTGGAATGCACTATATATTGATATATATACCATAGACCTTATATAGCTATATGTAGACTGTATATTGCCATTATTATAAGCAGGATTACTTTTGATAAATGCAGTGGCCTCCTCACCTGAGGCACCTCAGAGGGCTTCCACCAACCCCCAGCCCCATCCTTCTGTTGGCCCAGAAGGTTCCACCCGCGGGTGGAGCAGGAGGCATTTTACTGTTCTGTTTCAGACTGAATCAAATTCAGACATGGTGATTGAAAGTCTGGGTGGGTTTAGTCACTCCTCGTCCACAGACTCCCTTTTTGAATCCTCGTCCTTCTGTTCCGCCCCCTGAGGGCCGGGGCTCAGCGGGGCCACCGCCGCCTCCCCGGTGATCAGCGAGGAGCCATCTTGTTGGTCAACCATTTTCTGGGAAGTGGCGTCCTCCTGTGAGAGGCAGAGGGGTAATGAGATGGACGTTCTGCCCACACAGCAGCTCAGAAAGTTTCTGTCGGCTTGTTAAAGCCATCAAAGCGGTGGCTTTAGGATTTCCAGAGTGTGTTTGTGCGGCGCTGCCTGCTGTTAGCTCGTTCTGCTGCTGCTGCACATCGACTCCCACAGAGCAGTTCACTGCTAACACAAAGGGCAGAGTGGGAACCGCTGAGGTCCAACAGTGTTAACATATGAGGGAGCTCAGGTGTAGTTCTAAGCACAACATCAGACGGTGCAACAGGAATCAACTTGCTCTCATTTTATGTGTCAAACAGAAACTTCAGCGGATCCTTTTGGCCAATTTATGTGGAAAACTCAAAGACCAACATAACCGACATGTGGAAGGAGGAGGAAACCTTATATTACAACAATTTACAACCTAATTTAGCTCTGGACTTTGATTAGCCCATTCGGAAACATACATCTTAACTCAAGATGTGCGGTCAGGGTCATTGGTCTACTGGAAGAGGAAAGTCCAATCCACTTTCAAGTAGAACAGATTTTCAGGTACTGTACTTGTAAAAAGCTACAAGTACTGAATTCAAGAAATGATCAAATATTTTTCAGAATGGGGCATTTCTATTTGTAATATATATTATTAAAATCGATTGTTAAATTGACACTGAATGTTTTGGCTGATTTATCTGCAAGCCATGAACATCAAAAGTACAAGAAAAAACTTTGAAATATTTCAATATATGTGTGATGAATCTACAAAATGTAGGAGCTTCATTCTCTGAAATCATTGAAAAAAATTTATTGAATGTGGTTGGAGCCCAACCCAAATAAAGAACAAGTCTGTGGTTGTAAAAATGTAGAGAGGAAATCAATAGTTTTGGATGACAGTGTAGGCAAAAGGGTTAAGGTTAGGGTTAATTATAGGGTTAGGGTTAATTATAGGGTTAGGGTTAGTTATAGGGTTAGGGTTAATTATAGGGTGAGGGTTAGTTATAGGGTTAGGGTTAATTATAGGGTTAGGGTTAATTATAGGGTGAGGGTTAGTTATAGGGTTAGGGTTAATTATAGGGTGAGGGTTAGTTATAGGGTTAGGGTTAATTATAGGGTTAGGGTTAATTATAGGGTGAGGGTTAGTTATAGGGTTAGGGTTAATTATAGGGT
>CAEGAF010074942.1:0-11582 GCA_903067075.1 Micropoecilia bifurca | reverse complement strand
TTTAAGCAAAACAAACACGAACGTTGCTGAGAAAATACTGGAATGTGCATAAAAACCACATTTTACAAAGAAAAATAGAGAAATATGGTTGTTTTCGTTAGTTTTTAAATAGCTTATTTTAGCAGACTAATGATGGGAGAAATGGTTTTAAAAAAGCACCATATCATTTCGATAACTAGTTTAACTGGTTATTGAACTTTTTACATTCACTATGTCAGTTTTGTAATGCTGAATCTATATTGTATTGCTATATTTGCAAACAAGCAGCACGCTTTTAAATTATACTTGATGTGTCATTTGATTTATTATAACCTGGATTAAATTATGTTTTAATAAATGGATAAGCTGTTTCACATTTATGGGAAACATTTAGAGAACTATTTCAGTCAAAATAACATTTTGTACCGTTGCTTAATTCTGTACCATTACATATCCACACATTAGATCAGGGGGGATCTAAATTTCTTAGCACATTGACCAAATTTATGAAGTTGAAACTTCTATTTATGTATCTAAATTTTAAAAATACAGAAATAATTATAGTGTTATTTGTTTTTCACCTGATGAACAACAACATGCAATATTCTTTATAAAATTAGCCAAATAGTTAGTTTGGGTGTTCATTCAACTATATTAAAAAATATCCTGTATTTTTTATTTTAGTATGTTGCACCAAAGTCAAAGAGTTGTTCAATGTTTCTGTTTCTGTTATGGAAATATTGACAAAAAAAAACCCATGAGATGCTCTAAGACGCTTCAGTAAAGTGCTTCTTCTCCCTTCAATTACATTCATATCCGCTGATTTTCCCCTGAAACTTTGAAGTAAAAAATAATAAAATCAAATAATTAAGACCCTTTTTAGTTCAAAGTAAAATAGTTCGTCCTTCTGTATTCCATAAGAGCAGACATTTTTGTCCACCTAATCACAGCTCTTCTAAAACACTTCAGGGAGTAAAACACTTTGTCACAGTACTTTAAAGCTGAGCTGCCAATGTTTTGTTCTTCAGCAGTGTTTCTGCATACATTCACACAGTTTGGGGGAAACTAACTTAGGGAATTTGATCTGAAGTAAATAAGTCTTTTTACAGTAGCTATGATAATTTCATTTGCATCGTCAGTTACAAATCAGGAATAAGAAGAGCTTAGAGTCACATTGGAAAACCAGAGAGACACCATTCTAAAAGATTTTAAAATGTACTTCTGACAGCTTGATGTTGCTCTTATGACACAAAAAGAAGAACTGGCCAGAATGAAAGATCTCAGATGAGAATAAAGTGCAGCCAGAAAAAAGCAGCTTTGCAATATAGATAAGTTTGGTGCACACTTCCTGATATGGTGGATCCTAACTGAGGAAACGTGGAAGCTGTCCAGTCAGGAAGGTGAGCAGCAGCAGCACCACAGAACCTGAAATGAAAAAAATAAAATAAAAATAAAATAATCAGTCCAGAGGAGCTTTAACAGGTGGATTTAAAAATTAATTCATTTAGATTTAACACATGAAGCATTAAAAACTTAAGAATAAGTTTTTAATGCTTAAAAACTTAAGAATAAGTTTTTAATGCTTCATTTGTTTCTTTTTCCATTTAGTCTGTTTTTCTGCATGCATGTCTAAGTGTGTATGTGATGAAGGGCTGCAACTACTGACTACTTTAGTAGTAGATTATTCTATTGATTACTGAATCAATTCATTGGATAAAAGAATGGTATATTCTGCAGATTTTTCATTTAACCAGATAAGCAAGCCTTTTTATACAATGAAAGAAACCCATTAAAAGATGCGAATAAACATGTCAGTTTCCTTTTTTAAATAAGAAAATAAACATTTTCTTGCATAACCTGTAATAACAGCATTACTTTCATGATCATCTCTAGCAAAGAATGAATCTGCATTCATTGTTGAGCCTCTATACTCCAGGTAATAATTAATCGATTGCTAAGCTAGTTGGCGATTATTTCATAAATCGATTAATCATTATTAATCCGATCAATTGTTTTGGCCCGACTGTGAAGGGATGTCAAATTCCTTTAAGGAACATCTGGTTTCTTCTTATAATGATTAATAAATCAATTTATCTGCAATTGGACAATCTTTAGTGGTTCTTCAAGACATTTTAAAAGTTAGTAGTAATTATCAGATAAAAACTTTCAGAAGTCAGATTAAAAAAAACCACAGCAATGACTTACTCTTATTTCCTGTTGTCGTCCCACTGGTGAATCTGAGAGAACACATTTGGCCAAAGAAGGTCAGACGTGTCTCCTTAATTACACCATTGACCTGTAAAGATGAGCTTAAAGTTAAACACACGTTTTCAGCTTTATCAAATATTTAATTTTAAATTCTCGCTCTAGAAGAATTAGATTAAAATACATCATAGAAAGCTGGAAACGTACATAGCACACAGTGTCCACAGTCACGTTCACACATCTGTCCAGGATTATTCCAGCATCATTGATTTCCTTGCATGGAGATTCACAGGATTTTCTCCCACGAGAGATTTCAGCAAAGTTCTACACGAACAAAAGGAAAAACTGATGTTTTACTTCAGAGCAACACAGATTTTACAGCAGCTGACAATAACAAACAGAATTTGTGGAGAGAAAGTGCAAGAACAAATTTTAATGGATTTCCTTTAAAATAAGAATTGTTTGTGATAAGCAATGATTGACTTGTTATTCCTGCCTGATTACAATATTCTGATTTATTAGTATTAGCTTCAAGAAGAATGCTTAAAGAATGTTGGTCTGGGTAGACTTTCATCTGAGAATTCAGATGTTTTTCTCTGAATTCTCAGATTAAAGTCTGAATTTCAATTTCAAGAATCCACTTCTTTTCTTAGATCAGGGACATTTTTTGTCAGGTCCCCTAAATCATATTTCATAGATTAAAGTTAAAGTTAAATTTCAGTTTGAGACAATTTACTTGTCTCAGACTGAATAAAGAATCTTAGACCAAATGTTGATTATTAAAAGCACAGTTTTGTGCTTTTATTCTGTTTGTAAACATTCCAGAAAGTACTAGATTTACCTCTTTATTTAGCAGTTACAATTATTTAAAGTCCAATGACATAAACTGACCGTTTAGTGATTTTTGAGTGGATTCAATCAGTTGGTTAAAAACAAAAATACTGATTGGTCAAATCAAGATGTGATGTAGTAAATCTAAGAAAATATATATATGGCATGTGAATATAAATCTAGGTAAACTGCTGGATTTATTAATGTTTTGTTAGATTCTTATCTTTTAGAAAAGAGAAGGGAAAAAAACACTTTTTGAAAATCTAAACAATCCAGACCTGAAAGTTGACTTAACCAACTCATTTCTGTCGGTAGATGTTGTTTAAATGTTTAAACCTATTTGACATGAATATAGTAAAACCTCTAGGGTGAATCTTACCGTATTATTGGCACTCCATGTGTGATCACATAAAATTTCATGTACGTAGTTCACAGTCCGGTCACAGCAGAACGTTGAAGTTGTCTCATGTACTGCAGAGCTGCTGGTCACCAACATGACGCCTGAGGAAAAGAAAAAGAAACGACCAGGTTCTAAATATTCATATTTAACACTTTGATAGGTGAAAGATTTGAATGGTTAAAGCTTTGTGTTTTTAATTTTTAGTAACTTTTCTTCAATATGAAGTTCTAATGGCCATAGATATTTTCTACTTGTTGGTCACAAATAACTGTAGACCTTTGATCAGCTTTGGGGTAAATCAGTTTTTGACTTTCTGGTTATTCTAATCCACTTGCATGGTATTGATACCAGTTTACTCAAATTTTCACTACAACTAGCATGTAGGAAACAATATTTGCCGTGTGCCATTGTATTACACAGTAGCTGTAAAAACAGCCGACCATATAATTGTGCAAATTGGAATTACAATAATGAATTTGGTTAATGGAAAATTACAATTTCGGAAAAACTCAAATTTTTTACTAAGAGGTTTTTGCGCTACAATGAGCTAGTCTTTTGGGTCTATCGAAATCAACGCATTTCATAAAACTGCAATGGAGACACTTTTCGCATCACACCAGTGATGTGATCAACAACCGAATGTTACTACTGCTGGAAAAGAAGAAGAAGACGACAGGAAGTGGTAAGAGAATGATGGTGCAGCATATTTTTAATGACTTTAACTTATCCTTGTGTGATTTTAATTGTGTTTGTTATTTAATGGAAACACTGTAATTGCAAAATTGTGTTGTTTTTACATTAGATGAATAGTGACAGAGTTTGTTCACATTTGTAATGGAAATGCAGCTTCTAACAATATTTTGAGCTCGTCCCTTTCAAATAACAATTTTATACAAACCCCACAGCACCATAATACATTTTTTTATCAAAACACACTGACAGCCATAGTATTATATAGATCGATAGATAGATATCACCTGAGTGAAGTTGGCCCCCCCACCTTCTTCAAATCAGACAAAAATAGTGTCAAACGCTTGTGCTACATTTGTGCTGGTTTGTGCAGGTTTGTGCAGCAAAAATTTTCGTTTGTGCCACTATCATTCTAAAGATATAAAAAAGTTGGATTTTATAAAAGTTTGGGGGGCTGGTTGACCTATTGACCTTTCATTAATATCTTCAAAGCCAAAGCAGCACAAACGAAAATCTTTGCTGCACAAACGTAGCCGAGTTGATTGACACCCATTTTATCTGGTTTGAAGAAAGTGGGGGGGATGGATGACCTTGGATGACCTCTAGAAACATTTCTTTATGTTTAAAATGATAGCGACACAAACGAAAATTTTTGCTGCACAAACCAGCACAAACATAGCACTAATGTTTGACACCAATTTTGTCTGATTTGAACTTCACTCAGGTATATTTATCTTGTAATACAGATTAAATAAAATTCCAAACTCTGCACACTGGAGTGTGCAGACGCCTGTTCAATAACAAGCTTAGCTTTGTTATTGGTAGTATCGAAACTCTTTATTATTTTTTTAAGTTCCTAGTAGTAAATCTTGGGAAGTTTTCACGTCTCAACACGTGTTTGACTAGTTGCATCACTCTGGGGAATCCCTGACAGCTTTCATTTAACTACATGTTTTCCCTTATAACTGACTGGAAATCCCCCACGTAGAGCCCGGGGAATACCTGAATAAGCAACTTTCACTTTCGTGTTATTATGATATTATTATCATCAATATAATTATAATAAAACCGTAAACATGTTTTCTAAATTAATTGCCTTTACTGTCTTTGCGTTTTTAATGATAAAAACTTCAGTTGTCACGGGAATGAAAGCTAAAGTTACACTTTCGGTATTGACCGCCGTCGCCCCCGCATGGTTTCAAAGCTAAACACTAAATCTTTTCATGTTCTGTTTTCTACACAAGCATTCAAGCATTTGATCTCCACTCTGCATACTTTACAACTTATGTGTGCTAAAAAAATAAATAAAAATAATAATAATAAAAATTGAAACGCGCTCATTTTAATTCGACAAACATTTCACAAGTTATGTGTCAAAGGCATTTAAATCAATAACAAATACAGGCAACAATATCTACAGACTGCTCATTGATACTCACAGAATGGGATGATTTTCGGTATCAAACTAGCCATGTCGGCGAAGACAACAATGATCTGTTTAAAGTTTTTATTGTGTTGTCCTTATGTGTTGCTTGGTATCTTCTCCAGTCTACCGGGTTGCTCGGAAAGTTGGGTTACAGTTGTACTTCTTTAACTTAATGTTATCCAAACTGCAGGATCGTATTCACAGAGGAGCAGCACCTGGGAGTGTCTCCTCCAAAGGTTACTATTGTCTCCTCCCTAATGGTGCTGCGTTCAATTTCTCTCGGAAGCCGGAGCTCTACTAGGTCTGACGTCAGACCCACAGTAACAGCTGCATAATTTGAAGTCAACATGGCGACACACAAACATTGTTTGCTGTACATCTTACAAACGTCATTTTAAGCTTGAATTTCCATAACCGATCACTACTTTTAATTTGTACAGTTTAGAGTTGCACACGCTACACATTGATTTTAGAAGCGCTTTGCGCGTTTTGTAAAATAAATATCACATTTCCTTCACACATCTTACTACAGGGCATATAAAAAGGCTAAATAGCTCTTAGAAGTCAAAACTGGGAATAGTCAGAGTTGCCCAGTGGGAAATCCGACTTTGAGTGCTTTCCAGATGATTTTTCCAACTGGGAATTCGAAAATTCCAGATACAACGAAACTCTTAAAGTCCAAAAATGTTATTGACGGTAAAATAATTAAAGTACGTATAACTATATAGTAATACAGTTAACTATACGCGAAATGCTCTTTGGAGATCCGGAGAGAAAATCCTCCTCCCTTCAATGAATTTTCACTTGTTGTTTATTATTTTGTTTATTTTTACCTCACCGGACACATAAATGAAAGGAATAAGTAACTATAGCCTATACTGGTACTTAAGTAAAGCCCACTATGCAATATATAAACATGAAAGAGGAAGCAAAAATAAGGAGGGCGGAGCGTCAGTCCGGGGAATAACCTATAAGAGGATTCATCCCCGTAGAAAGTCAGTCTGTTTCTCCGGCTGTTTGGACTCCGCGTCTCTCCATCTACTCAACATGATGACTCCACACCTGCTGTGTTTTCCTCTGCTGCTGTCACTGAGTAAGTTCCTAATAGTTTCTGTCTTTATGTAACATCTCCAGTTGATGTATTTGAACACGCGTGTGTCATTGAAACTGAAAGGAAAACGTCCTGACTCGGTGTCCCTGTCTTCTCCCCGTCAGTGTCCTCGGCATCCAGCAGGACAGTCCCTGATGACCTGCTGGAGGTTTTCACCGTCTCTGACCAGGACTCTGCCCTGAGGTGCACCGCCAAACAAAAACCCGGGGTTCAGTACAGCGCCGTGAGGTGGTACAAGGTAAAACATCCGCTTGTTCAAACCTTTTCTTTGAGGGCTGCAGACATGCGAGTGGGAAAATCCACGCCTGTCATTACCCGACACCGAGAACTGCTGCTGGTTTCAGTTTGGTTTCCTTTAAAGGCTTCATGCGTTACTGGAAACTGTTGGGGCAAATAAACCTGAGCTGGCAGAATTAGAAGAACAGCGACTGTCTGGATTATTGAAGCCTGTCAGAATTAAACAGCAGCAGTAGATACTGTAATCTGGTTGTTATAGTTCACTGTTTACTGCAGTTTGCTTGTTAGTAAGTCCATTTATTGCTCAGATTTTATCTTGCTAGACCATATCAGTGTAACGATTACAGCTTAGTTCATAGTCTGTCAGATATGTTAGAAATACTTAAGGTAAAACTAGTAAAAAGTACACATTTTATTAGCATTAGCATCATCACTGGTTTTTGGATTGTTTAAAGATGAAAGCCTTTAATGATCATTACATTTGTATCTTTTACTGATTTATGACCTCATACAGGATTACTGGCATAAGAATAATGTAATATTTTATTGATTTACTGTAATAAACCTGTAATTTAAGTTTCAAAGAAAATAAGTCAAATAAGAACAACATACCTAAGTTCAAATTTCTCTGTGCAAAAGTTTTAAACCACTCCCTTTATAAGAATATATATTTAGGATACTACAGTACAAACTTGACATAACCTGATAAAAATGTGCCAACCTTTACTCTAGAATGTTTTCTGCTATTAGCTTTTTGAGTGAACTGTTAAAGCTAAAACGCATCATCTTTGCTTTACAAAGATTCACACAAGAACAAATTGTGTCCTGATGAGTTTGTAACAGTTGGTAACAAAGAGCCTAAAGATCCAATTTCAAATTGATTCTTTGCTGAGTTTTCAGCATACCAGTAAGCTGGGAAGCATTTTATTGGCAGGACAGTTTGTAGGTCAGAGTTCAGTGGCAGTAAAATGCTCCTTTGAAAATGAATGAAAAGCAGCTGATGTCCAATAAGAACTTGAATAGCCTTCAGAAAATTGTAGAAAATATTGTTACACCCCAGGGCAGTTTAAGGATTACAGAGCTGGTCTAATACCTACTTAAACCTATAAATAACAAGAGATAAAGAAAAAACATGTAACAAGTTTTGCCATGGCTTCACAGGCTGGAAGTGACTCGTCTCATCAGCGCAATGGCCTCCTGGCCAAAAGCCTCCCAAATGGCCCCACCAGATGGTACAAAGACGTGACCAGGACGGTGGAGCTGCAGGACGAATCCTTGGACCTGGTCCTGCCCAACGTGACGTGCAGCGACGGCGGAGTGTACCTGTGTTTTCTGGCTGCACCTGTGGGACAGCAGAACCAGGAGGGGAAAGTTCTGCTCACACTGAGAGGTAAAAAGACGTTCGCTCATGGTGAAGTGGGTTACTGTGGTTTCCAAATCAGGCTCTTTTACACAGAAAAATATCATTAAAGAGGTTAAAGTTGTATGCAAAGCCCCAATTAGCTTTTAACCCATTTTAATTTATGTAGCGCGTTAGGTGCTAAAATTATTGCTACTATTTTTAATAACTCGTGATAATCACTACATTTATCCCTAACGTGGAAGATTCTAAGCGTTTCTTTCTGTTTCCATTTCCAGATTGTCCTGCTGAAGACACAGAATCGCCCATCGGACCTGAAACAACTTTGCTGACAGATAAAGTCATGGTTATTTTCGCCTGCGTGCTGCTGGTGCTCGCACTTCTCATTTCCTTCTTGAGCTACGTAAGTGATAAAAAATTCTTTAACTGTACTTCCACATTGTTTAATTTGTATCCTCTATGTACTTGTGTCTGATCCTCATTTATTCCTGCTCTAAATGTATTTTCTCTTCTCCCACCATAGAAATGTTTGAAGAATACAGTCAAGGACAGAAACCAGGTAGCCAAGAAAGAAATCTTGCTGAATGCGCCACTCAAGCCACTGGAAAAGAAGGATTTGATGCTGATTTACACATTGGGTCCCAAAATGTCCAAGTTGCAGCATGTTTGTGTCTGAAGACCGTCTCAGAAAGATGTGAGAAAATTGGCCTCCTCTGAGGCAGAAGAAAGATCTATGGAGGGACGATCAAAGTGTCTCCTGGGTCCAGGACGCAGGTTGGGACTTTGATCGTCCAGGATGCTTGAGCTGCTCCAGTTCAGGCCAGAAAGACGCACAGCATGCTGCGGCTGCTTGGATGCTCCATGTCTCAATTAAAAAGAACAATATAAATGCACTATTAGCCGCTTCATACGCAGGACGTTTTATGGCCAACATCTATTCGCTGGTGGAAGCTCTGCTTTTGTCAGACTAAAGTTCTTACTGTGGTGTTTATGTTCCACAACTGGTGCTGATCATTTCATCCTTTCACCATTTCATATCTTTAAAAATATTACTTTTTTCAACAATTCACCAAGGGGACAATTCATCCCAGTTTTGATGGTCGGTGATTTAAAACTATTTTATTTTATATTCAATTAATATGCTTTAGAATAAAGAAAGAAATGTAGCATTATTACTCTAGTAATTAATATCAATCCAATTAAATAATTTGTGAGATTGGAGCATTTTTATCACAATGTGTCCCCATAATGTAAGAAAATACTTTACTAGAGTGAGGAAAAGATTGATTTACTGCAACTTAACTGCAAGTAAACAAAATGGTTTGCTTAAAGGTATGAAATGGAAAAACGAGGGATAGAAATGATAACTTTTTGGTATGACAGGGGGAGTTGATGCAGAGTTATACTAAACGGTCTTTCTTTATTTTACTTTAAAGATATTATTTTTATTAAAAAATGTTTAATTGAAATTATGCTAAACAAAGAAAATAAAAAAATGTTAGAGAAACACTAGTTGACAAATATATGCTGATCATTGTTGTGGGATTCACTGTATATTGGTAAAAGCTGCTACTGAGCCATTCCAGAACTTGATACGCTGAGTTCTAGTTTTATGTTCTCATACTGTGTGTGTGCAAAGGTATGAAAGGTACATTATTTATTAAAACTGGATCTGATTACAGTGTGTTTCAGGCTTTAGTGTTCATGTTCTTCTTCTAGTTTGTGGATTGTTTTGTTTTTGAAGATGAGAAAAGCATGAAACTCTGTGTGAGGGGGCGAATCAGACTAACCTTTTAAATGCAGAACTGAAAAGTGATGACATATAGAAACACCCACATCGCGTACAAATTTAACTCTGGGGAAAGTTTTGGATGTGGGTCTCTCAGTTCTGGATTTTTCACGGGTTTGAAACTCTGAAAGCTAATCGCCGTGGTTTAATCTTGCATGTTTTTGTACTTTGCCGAAGAAATAATGAAATGTTTGCTATTGCTATTAGAAAGTCCAGTTAGGAAAGTAAAGCAACAGCAGAGGAACCTAATATGTCATGTAATTGATACGTAAATGGGAAAATCCATCATAAGCTTTTTTAATCTTTCCGCTTGCTTCTTCAAACCAGAAATGGAAAAAGGAAGTAAGATAACACGCTGTTGCAGCTAATACTGTGACGTGCAATCTCTTACACATGTCATGTGCACTAGCACTTTTTGTTATGTTTTAATGGCTTTTTGGCAATTACATGGAAATTGAAATAAAATCTTCAAGCTAAGTGTGAATTTGTGTCAACTCTGTATATCTTCCAATGTTGGTATAATACAGAAAGATCCCTGGGCTACAGAAACAGTTTAAGCGTACACTCATGTTAAAATTATTTAATTTACTAACTGGCAAGAAACCACAGTGACATCCATTGTGCAGCAGTACACATTTAAATGGTATCTAAACGGCATTTAGATGTTTACAGGAGTCACTGGGAATGATCCATTATATCATAATTTATACTTAATCCATGGTAAAAAAAAATAAAATACTGTCCCACGTCTCACTTTGCTCATCAATGAGAGAACATTGTGCAGACTTTGGTTTAGGATAGAGGCTGACCTTTTGTTTAATTAAAAGGTTCTTATTGACTTGTTTCAATATGGAAATATAATATTTTCTTGTATTTATTTCTTATTTTCACTATTTTTGTTCATCTGTGTTTATTTCCTCAGTTCAGTTGTTCTTTTCATCGAATCAATCTTATCATGTATTAATCTTATTAGTCTTTATTAGTTCTATGTTAGTTGTGGCTACATTTAGTTTCATTTCCTTTTTCCCTGGTTTGTTCTCTGTCGACGCACTTGACTAAAATTCACTGTCAGATTTTATAAGGTTTATTGATTTTATTTATAATTTTAATTTGACAAGTTACTTAAAACTCTATATGTTCTGAAATATTCTAGATCTTATTTTGAACCTTGTTTATATTATTTATATTACTTTCTTTATTATCTGTTAGCCTCATATTTTGGAAAACCAACATATGTGCAGGATATTAAGGACATCAATGAAATGTAGCAAAACATAATTTACTCCATAAAATCAGATTTGTGGAAAATACCAACACATTCTCACTCCCAACTCGTCACATATTGACGCTTGGGCAGGTTCCCTCGGCGTCACATATTGACGCAGACCCCTTCGCGTCATTACGTGACGAGTTGGGTTCTCCCATTGAATGCTGTGCATCTATGGCAAGCCGTTTTAACATAAATTCGGTTTACCGCCCTTACATTCCAGATATCTCAAATTGTTTTACGACTAGACGTTTTAGCGATTTAAGATATCTCCAATTATATTTCGA
>CAEGAF010074939.1:0-19179 GCA_903067075.1 Micropoecilia bifurca | reverse complement strand
TCTTGCCATATCTGGCCAGAGATTCGCTGTAAAGCTTTATTCTGTTAATGGCGTCCATGCAGGGTTGATCCAGGTACCTGAGGGAAGACGACGACATGTTAAGACCCCAGAACAGAGCATAGAAGACCAGAAAACATCAACCAGAGGCAGAACTGACTCGTCTGTGCGGTAGAGCGCCAGGGAGTGGCCGGTGAAGTCGATGACTTCCTGTCCCAGGCTGAACTTCTGGAAGATGGCCCTCATGGTGGTCTTTTTGGGATCCACGCCTTCCATGGTTTTAGGGTCGTTCTCATCGAAGTTGGCCACAAAGACCAAGAACTTCCGGAAGCGTCGCTTCTCAAACAATCCCATCAGACCTTTAGCAGAAGAGAAGGAGCTGTGAGTGAAGGAGCTGCTTTAATGAGAGCAGAGATCACATCCCAAACAGTCACTACTTACTGGATGCCAGGGCCTCGGTCTCAGTGGAGGGCACTTTGTAGATCTTCCCTCCCTTGTACACATAACTGCCTTCAATCACCTTGAAGTCCAGGTAGCGAGTCACCTGTGTAATCAGCAGCATGCGGACCAGCTGGCCTACAAACACAGCAACATTGACCTCATGACCTCAGGCGGAGCATCTGTTAACCTGACATTCTGATAGCTGTTCTAAATCCTTACTCAACTTTTTTTTGGTTATACAAATAATTTGCTTACTGAGAGGAGAAAATATGCTAGCGGAATCCTACAAAACACAACATTTAAAGATTCTATTTCTTACATGTACGGAGATTAATTAAAGCTGCATGTTGAACTCAATGTGAACAGTTTTGGGCTGAAACGATTAATCGTGATGAATCAATTATTGAAATCATTGTAAGCTAAAAATCTATTTATTGTTAACTGGAGTATACAGACTCACATGGCATTTGCTGAAGGGAACCACAAAAATTTGTTCAGGCCAAAACTGTACAAAATGTATAGTATTAAAAAGAGCAAACTGTCTACAAATCTTTTCCATCCAGAACTCCTATAGTGACAGTCTTAGCTTCACCTGATTCAAATGATGTATAAACAAAACAAAATAAAAGAATGTACAGACACCTATTACCTTCCAATTATTAATTGGTTAATTCAATAATAATAATCAGACCAGCCATATATTGTATTGCTGTTAAAGGCGTTAGGATTATTTAGCTACAAATGATAAACAAAAGCAATGCTGTGTTGTTACATTTCAGGGAATAAAATAAAAACATTTTTTCTTTGTTTTCTACAGAGCCCCTTAGGAGACATGCGAAAAAAAATTTCTTTAGAATTTAATTGCAATATGCTTACTGTAATATCTGCTGGTCTATTTTGTACACAGTCACAAATGTCAAATGTATACACATTTAAAGAGTCTCAGTGTTTATCATTATCCTTTAGGTGCTGAAAACTGATTGAAAATCAATTTATTCACTGCCTGTTTATGTATGTAAGGTTGAGATGGAAATGGCCCTTTAAACCATTTAGACCAACACAAAGACACACAATCAAAACTGTCAGATAAATATTACCCTGTGACAATAACTCAGAAATAGTCCAAATAGTTTGGGTGCATTTTTTATTTCTTTCCTTCTTACGGAAAGTTTCTGTTTATATCACAGGTTTGTGGTGCGTTTCTATCCTGATTAAAGTAAAAGATATAAAATGTCAGATATATTAAATAGATATTAACATAAATAGAAAAACCTCACTTTATATTATAGCAGAAAGTATGATGGCCGCTGTAAGAAAGGCTTACAGTATTCAATTATGCCACATGAACTGATTAGTACATTATTGCAAGGGAACACAAAATTTAAAAAATCCTTCATGTCCCCTAGGAGACGCCATCATTTTCTTAATTATCAAATTAATTTTTATTTTTTATGCATTTTTAATATTGTACATGATTTTATTAGTCTCCCATAGGAGAAATTTGTCTTGGAAGCAGGGACAAAACTGAAATACAACAATAAAATCTCATCCAAAAGGACAGTAACCATAAATAAATACATAAAAGCAAAAAAAATACATAAAAGCACAAATCTCAGATCAGCAATACATCCCCATAACCAAAAATTAATTTAAGTGGTTAAATCTATAAAATGTGGCATTTTTTTTATCTGATTCATTGATTGATCATCAACATTGATACAATACTCTATTGCTAGGACAACCATTAGCTGCAGCCTCAGAATATTTGTTACCATTAGCCATGAGGAACTTTGGGACGAGGTCCACATTCCAGTCCCGCCCTTTTCCCATTGACTCTGGAGGGCTGCCAGGCAGGTGGAAGCGCTGGTAGAGCTGCAGGGAGGAAGCAGAACCCAATGAGACCCCCAGCTTACAGTAGGGGTGTAGCAATACAATACAAGATATACAATAATACAATATAATTTCACAACATTATACGATATTCTGGTCACGATACGATATGTATCACGATATTTGTTGGCAGATACAATTCTCTACGATTCAGTGCATTTTTACGATTTTCCGAAAGATTTTAGAAGGACAGAGTGATTTTAGTGACATTTGGTGTTCCATAGGCCTGAATTTAGTTAACTGAAAACTGATTAAAAGCACCAACTATACAATACTTGACTCTGACTGGACAGTCTAAAAGTCTGCAGCTGGACAAAATGAATCAAAGATGCAGAGAGAATTAGTTTCTGTCATTTAATTGATGTGGATTTGACATAAAACTCAAAAGTTTAAACGTTAATCCAGGAGCAGAGTGGAGATATCAGCCTCTGTAGACACTCAATATACAAATGACTGCACTTATGTTTTTTTCTTTTGGACACTGTGGCTGCATTTTGGAGTAAAAATGCAAAATTTCAGTCTTTTGGATTATCTGGAAAAGGCTTTTCTACCTTAGCTCCTGGAGTTAGTTGTGGCTGTAAGCCAATTTCTTCTAACTGCTAAAGTAGTGGCTCCGCATCACCCGTAGTGATCGACTCCCTGCAGCTACGCAGCGCCGCTATTCCCCTGATTGGATCTCTGAGTAGCTCCTCTCACACTGCCAGGATCTCATCGTTCTCTCAGTCTCTGATACTCTTTGTCTGTTGCTAATAAGAACGATCGATCAGACATTGTTGTCATGGAAATCCTCACTTCTCTTTCACTGTTACTTGCGCAACTTTACTTCGTTTCTCAGCAACAAAATGCAGCCCATCATTATTTATTGAAGATTTTACATTTCCAAAAACAGGAATCTAATGTTTCGTTTTGTATGTTTGGAAGCTCATTCCCTCTCACATAATCGGAAAAGCCGGGGAATGGCGGCGCTTTTGACATTTCTCTGACATTCGGAAAAATATGGTTTACTAATTTTAGAATAACTCCAGTTACACTTGGACTATTAACACAATTTAAAAACTAGTGTGTAGTTTATAATGTGCACTTTTAGCTCAAGTTGAAAGTGAGACTAAGGGAGGCGGAGTCTTGCTGCTACGCCGTAACAAACTAGATGTTAAAAAGAGCTATGGACCCCTGTGGTTTAACGGATCGATAAATCGATGAAAAGTCAATACTTTCCGAGGGTGGAAAATATTGATATATATCGCCAAATCGATTTATTTATACAGCCCTAGCTTACAGGCCCGACTTCTGAAACCAACACCGTCTCCAACGATGCAGACACAAAGACGGAGCACCGTCTGTCTCAATACTGATGGGAGGTTGACACTGGTTTTAGGGCAACTTACATCTTCCAGTGGTGTGATAGAAGCGCTCTCAGCTCCGTAGTACGAGTTGCGGTCCATGTGAAGAACCTTCTTCCCCTTTACTGACATAATGCCTGACAAAATGCACTCCTGAAAAAAAAGAGGCAAAAGCACACAATTAAAAGAGTAAAAGTTAAATGTCTTCATAAAGGTTTTATTCTAGTGTATCACAGAGGGTTCTATAATGAAGAGAAGTATACATGTTCCTTTATTCTGGAGTTTATGCGATTATAGAAGCAAGTATGCAGAACTAAGTGGGTGTAACGTGCATCATGTGACCAGACACTTGAAACAAATTTCCTGCTGAGCGTGAGGTCACTTTTTACAACTTCCTGTATCATCATCATCATCACCACACAGAAAGCGACAGGCTCTGCATGTTTCCTGTTCGTCAGGTAATAGCTGCCCTGAAGGAAGTAGAGCGGCAAACACCTTCCTCATGTAGATCCAGGACAACTAAAGGCTCAACTGAACAGAACAGAAGACGGGTCAATTTGTGGATTTTAATTCTGGAAAAAAGCTGTAGTAACTTACGGTTGTCTCACAAACACACCATCTGCGTTAGCTAAGATGTTACGGTTTCAAACACTACAACCTCTAGTGACACTCAGCATTACAGGACAATGTTTCAAGCAGTAGTAGTGCCCCTCCTGCATCTGTTGCTGCAGTGAAGGTCTCCTGGCAGGTTGCACCTTTGCTGAAAACTAGTCTGCTGTTCTGAAATAGCTTAGATCAAGAAAAACCGGCTTTCCTCTGCAGTGATCTGCAGCTGAAGCCAGCCTGCCTCATGAATAAAAGCAAACACGGATAGAGGCTCATAACAGTAAACGCCACACTGACACAGGAGAAACACACATACTGTGTGCAAACATCAAGGCTAACAAATTTCACTGGAAGCACAAAGTCCATGTTCACATCTTAACCCATTTTAGCCATTAAGCCTTGAAGCATCCACTCAGTTGATGTAAATGAAAATCAAACATGCCCAGTATGTGGCCTGAATAAGACAAAAGCTTTCTAAGAAATGGACACTTTGAAAAAATAAAAATTATGGACCACATATGCAGTATTTATTAGGACCGAGCAATGAAAGTACTGCTAAGCCCACTGGAACAAAATTATTTATTTTATTTTTTCTGCCCCAAAAACCCAAACAGGTGGCTTAAGTATATTTGAAATCTCAAACTTCACCCAAAATTGTCCTCGGCATGAAATTAAATAATTTTAATTAAATCAAAAGTGAGCATGGCCTAACTGCAGCCAATACTTGTTGGTGAATGGGCCCAAGAGTTCTCCTTCTACAGAATCATCAGATGGCTGGGAGGCCCAGACCCAGAGAAACGGCTTCCTACACCACTCTCACTTTCTACCCGTTAAGATGACTGATTCAGTCCATTTTTTTGGAATCTCATGCATATGCAGCCTGTTTAAAAGCCTCACAGAAACATGCTGTAATAAATCTACACAGTGTTTTCCCCAGAAAACTTGGTAAGTCCACTTAGCTCGGTGGTCCGGGCACCGAGGTGGTCCACCGTGTTTTTGTATTAAAAGATATTAAGTAGACGGGAAATGTAAAAATATTACTGGGTAATTAATTGTTACTGGAAAACAACGTCAGTGAAACGCTATTTAAAAACACAATTAGTTGTCTTAAAAACAACTAATCAAAAAATACAATTAAAATGAATATCAATTATTTGAACTTCTGTTTAAACCAAATTAAGTCAGCGGCTCCATCAGGCCCCCAGGGCTTCAGGGGCCCATAAATGCTAATATTTTAACACAGACCACAGATACATAAATGTGACATGTGTTTATTGAGATTATCAATGGTGCTAAATTTGATTGAATGGTTTCCGCATACATAAATTAAAAGATTTTAAATTGTTTAATATTTATATGTAAGATTTTAAGAATCTAACAAGTTTACTTTGTAAAACTTCAAATAACAATATTCATAGTTAGATTGTTTGGTTCCTATAGCAACACTGATGCTGAGTTTAGTCTTTGAGTTTGAGCTCTGTTCACAAATACAAACTAGGTAGCTGCATTTATAACTGATTATTTTTAGGTTAGCCAATTAAACTACTCCCTTCTCCCAGATTAAATCTAACACATATTTGATATAGTTTGATGCATTGTGTAACAGGAAAAATAATTCCAACAAAAATAATAAAATAATATAAAATCAGCGTGATGCGTGACTGCTGGGAGAGGACGAAAGCTCCTCACCAGGCTGAACCTGCATGTTGAGGTTAGCGCTGGTTCATAAACCATTAACGCTCCGACCAACTGGGACCACAAACATAAACTTCATAGGGAAGACAGAGCCAGGCGCTAGGCAGCGTGTTGAGATGGAAAAGCCACACAAATAAAAAAAATATAAACAAATATAAACAAATATAAATCATTCTCACCACTTGCTCAACGGCATGTCTGAAAGCACAACTATAAGCTATTCTTGCAGTTCACGTAGAGCTGCTCAACCAGAGCTAACATGGTGGGGTTTAAACTGCTACCTTGATCAAAAACTGTGGAAAGAAACATAATTCCTCACAGGTGGCAAATATCCATACAGGTTAGCCTGGGTCCAGTTTGAGTGAAAGGAGGTAGCACAATCTGTGCTGAGGTAAACTTAAGACATCCAGCTGTTGCAGCGCATGAGGCAACAAGCAGAGGCGCCAGCAGTGTGATTGGTCCGGCTTTAAAATGCATAAACCATAAACATATATTTTAGGAATAAATCTGCTTCACCAGTGAAACGCTCAGAGCAACAGAAATCCTTGCTATCCGGCTTTAAAAAGAAAACAAAATAGCGCTAGTAACGCATTGCGAACCGCCAGGCCTGTAATACAGACATGTAAATCCAACCACACTCTTGCATTTCATTTTCTGGCCATAATTTTTATTGTCACTTTTTCACTCACAGTATCTTTCTTTGAACCCAATATATTCAGGGGTTAAGAGCCACAGCTAAATGTGGAGAGCTAAAATCCACAAATCCTTGACACCTCCTCTAGAAGCACTTTCTATTTTAATTGTACTAACAATTTACCACATTAATACAAACATTTGAGACCATATTAGCACTACTGCAGAAGCCAATTTCCATGGTTTTTCATCTCATTTCTATTTATTTATACTAACTAAATGCATCAAAACTAATACTTTCTATTGCTGGTCTATAAATGCCCCTTCTTTCCTGCATCTAGATGGAGTCTGAGCTCAGTGAAAACCAGTTCAAGGTAAGTGACATTAACATGTAGAAATCAGAGATCATCTCATAATTCCCACATTTTATTTGGATCATCCAGGAAAGCTCTCTCTCTCTCTCTCCAGCTGATGTTACACATCACACAAGATGTGGTGCATGTTATTCTGCCAAGTAATTTAAACACAGAAACAAACCAGAAGTTAAGACACCCAGCTATATCGATAACACCTGTGACACCTCTGCATCCATAAGTTAGCTGTCTGACCCAAAAAGAGGAAGGTGGTAGATGTTGGTGAAATCACTGATTGGAATCAGGAACTGAAACCTATGAAGCTACACCCCCCTCCCTTCATACAAGCAGTTTTAGTCTATGTGTGTTTTGACTGGTATTAAGCTCTTATTGAACCGGACTTTCAGAAAATGTGCAGTGATCTTTCAGTTCCAGTCCTGTTGAGACCCAAGTGAGTTTAACACTCATACACAAGTTCTATAAAAACACTTCAGTAGTAATGATTTTTTTGTTTGTTTTTCCAGTGACACTAATGTGGAAGAGTATGTTTAAAAAGTGTAGGTAGATTAAAAAATAATAGCATTTCCTTTTACAGTTCCGTTCAGCAGGTTGAGGAGAGTGGATGATAAGTTATGTCGCTCCTCACATGAAGCATAGAGCTGCTTATTGGCCTGCAATAAAGTCATCACGGGGCTTCAGCCATTAGATCTGCCTGCGAGTCAGGAGGCCTTCAGGACTCTAAAGCTCTCCATAAAGTGAAGGAATGGAGATGTGGTTTGAGAAATGCTATGAAAGACGTCCTTAGTGTTACAACATAACCTACTGGGCTCAGGAAACATCCCAATAACCGAGGCAGCTACTCTGTGCGCCTCTTAAAAGTTCAAACTTAAAACACAGAAGGGTGAGCAGTTTAAGCACTTCACTTAAATAAAGTACTAAAAGTGTAAAGAATGAGTGACTTCTAGAAAAGTTTATGATGATATGATGATCTGTAAATCAACGTCAATTCGCTGCTATAGTTTTCGCGTCTTTTCCACAAATAGTCCGAGCGGAAACTTCATGAGTTTGAAAGGTCGCCTGGTGTTACGATTAATTTCATCTAGTGAGTCAGAAACTAGTCAGACTGACTGCAAAGTGGCACCGAATAAATAATTCTGTATTCAAACAAGATGCAGAAAGATTCGCGAAAGAAGCGAAATCAAGGGAAATGAGTTTGCTCAAAGTGGCCTAACCAATGCTAGCGGACTTATCCGCCTTTTAATCTCGCCTTGGCAAAGGAAAGCTCAACTAAAGTAGCGCTCGACTTCAGATATTTGAAGTTCATACTTAAAATAACGTCAGATGAAATATATTCTGAATAAATACCAACTAGCTGAAAGGTTAACTACTCCTCTAAAGCAAATTTAGCGATACTGGATTAATCTTTCCATTGACAGCACATAGCATGATGCTAAGTGTTCGCCTTAGCTGCTCGGTTTCGGGTTTCCATTACTTTACATGACACCGCCGCTCCCCTTAGCGGCTAAGCTAGCTACTTAGCTAATTGGGCCTAGTTATCTCGAAGCCAAGCTGTCAGCCACTAACTGCGCTAGTAACAGGTTGCAAATCAAGTCTGCGCTCTGTTCCACGTCATATCCCGCTTTCTCACCGTGAGCCCGGTGCCCAGGACGATAACGTCGTACTCTTCATTCATTTTGCAACGCTTTTCGTCTTCTGCTCCCAGCTATCGGGAAATAAGAAAATGGAGATCTGTAAAGACTGGAAACGAAAAGGGGCTGCAGCAGCTCAGCGTCAGGCGCGTGACGCAGGGGGCGGGGCTTCCGAGCCTGTCAATCTTCAGTGGAGAGTCGCAGAGTGTGATTGGGGGAGAAATATACCAAGTTATATCTTCATATATATTGAAAATTATTCAATTTGTACTATGTTTAAAATTATTTAAATATAACCCCAAGAGTGGAAAACAAGACATCAGTTGTTGGCAAGCACTGTTACGCTACCTCATTTGCTTTTACCCCAACTCTTTAAATTAGCATATTATTTAGCACTTGGCATGTTTGTTGTTCCATATAACAAAACATTTTGAAAAAGTATGGGTTGCTTGGATTGTTTGCCAGGAGAATGGAGTAAGTCTCTATGGAAGCACAATATAGATTAAGTTGCATTAATATGAGTCTTGATGAGCAATGTGTCCTAGTTTTGACCAAACTAGATATATTCAGTCATGATATACATCACTGGAGAAAATTAAACAGCAAATTAGCACAAAATCCTCAAACGAACCAATAGCCATGATGTAAGGCAACTTTTGACTTGGGCTGACATCTAAAGTCTAACTAGATTATATCAAGGAAAATCTTCCTAAGTATAACATCAGATTTACAAGAGAAAGGCTGCAAAAGATTAGCTAATTTTTGCACTGGCCCAGTCAAAGTCCAGATTATGACCTTTCTGAAATGCTGAGGAGAGTCATTTAAAGAGCTGTGCAGAAACAAAACTCAATCATCTGAAGTAAAAAGGTATAGAAAAGTGGGTGAAATGTAAATAAAACAGAACGTTGATGGTTCTACAAGACGTTCAATCATTAGGGGCACTTAGTCTTTATCATCCCCCCACATTGGCTTAACATTTAATTAATAAAAATAGTACAGAATCTGTTTTCATTTTGAAAATCTGGGATTAGAACATTTAGAACCTTGGTGGGATTAGATTATGTTTACTATTTACTAACATATAAAAGTCAAAAATTGAAAGAGCATGTTATTTTATAATGCCTGTAAAAACATTACTGTCCTTTCAAAACATGTAAATTATATTTTAGAACCTAAGTCTGGTTTTATCATCTAACAGGGTTTCTGTCTGACCTGTCTGCTAGGTTCAGGCCAGAAACAGGACAGCCGCATTTTTACTGATATTAGACTACACAAGTGGACTGTATTTTACTAAATACAGGAAATTTGTTTAACAAGACTCTGCATATTGCTAGTAAATGGTGTGGACTTCGTTTTGGAGGTTTTTTATTTACAAAAGCAACCAATAATCATTTTTATTAAATTTTACCATTAATTACCACTTTGTGTCTGTTTAAATTGCTTAACTTCATTAATGTTGTGATGTGACAAAAGTGTGAAATGTGTATGAAAACCTTTACTCAGTCAGTGAATGAAAAACTTTTTTCTATTATTTTTTAAAGATTTATTGAACAGATTTTTACAAAAAGTCTACACAGCCATCTGGCAGGAAAAAACCTCTCATAACAAACCTCCAAATAAATATTTTTATCTCATATTTCCACTTTCCAAGGAACAGCATGAGCAAAATAGAAGGTCATGATATGGTCCAGATGCTGTCAGATAAGGGAGCGTGCTGAGACACAACCTGATCTCGCAGCATCTGCTCATATTTATAGTGAATTCTACAAAACTCTCATAACAGCTTCTGTCTCTGAAGTGTCAAAGCTTCAAAGTGACAATGAAAAATATGTGTTTGTTTTCACGATGATCCTGTGTGTGTTTCTGGTGTGTCACGCTCAAACATTCGCAGCACGTTCTGCTTCTTGGCCAGCTGCTGGGCTGTTGCACCGGATCCGTCCTCAGAGTCCTGCAGTCCGAGCAGCAGCAGCGTCCAGACTGCGTCTGCATGCTGCCCAATGCAGGCCATGTGGAGAGCTCAGAGAGGGAGGACAAATGAAGAGCACATGGAGTAAAAGTTATTGTTCTTTGCAAAGTTGCATTTATCCAGCTGCAAATGGGAACACATGCTGTCTGACACACTGCTTACCGGTGCGTCCTTTTTTGTCCCGAGCGTGAAGATCTGCTCCAAGTTCCACTAACGTTTTAATTACGGCAGTGTGGCCCTCCTGAAAAACACACAGCCTTATTAGTCTCAGATTGCTGCCAAAAAGTTGCAATCTGAGCTATAACTATTAGATACTAAATATTTCTTTAAGTCACAGTTTTTAGAGGGATTCTGTTGAGTGGCTTAAGTAGTCAGTAACTTCCCTGCTGTAGATATGTTTCCTAGTGTATTTATTTCTTTTCTAGAGGCATGATACTATGGTTAATTAAACAACTTTAATTTCACAAGACCAAAAGCAATTTTTTATGCACAAACTCTTTGACCAGCATAATAAATGATAATATTCATAGAGATCTGTTGCTCTTTTAAAAGAAGAAAGGTTTGTCTGTGATACAGAACAATTATCCTCTAATGCCAAACATGCAACATCTTAAACTGTATCCATCTGTCATAGGACAGTTCATAAGTTTTTTCACAAATGTTCTGTTGGGTCTCGGCATTAACTGGTCCATTTCCCCAATAGGTCAGGCTCTTATTGCTGTTGCTGGAAGGACAACCATCACCATTTCCTCAATTCTTCTACAACCTCTAATAGTTTTATCTTCCAGGACTATGCAGTTTGTTTTTTTAGCTTCATCTACCTAACAGGGAAAACTCAGATTTCATGGTACCTGTGGCTTTGGATATAATAAAGGAAGTTATAATAAAGGAAGGTAGTGTTTAGTTCATATAAAAATTACATGAGAAAAAACCAAGAGCTTCTGCATTGTAGATGCATTATCAATAGAACTTACACACACAGTTAGCCAGAGATGGGAGTTGAGCATTTTACCTGCAGTCAGCTCTCATCTGCTGGTAATTTCAAATTTTATTACATACATACATCAAATACATAAAAACTAAGATATTTCACAATTTTAGATTTGTAACTCCACCAACAAAAAGCATGTCCTTATGCACTTCAGATAGTTTCTGGCCTGCATTAAAGCGCAGGTTGGGACATTCTTAAATTGTTTTTTTCATGAATTAATTTATTTATTTTTAACGTGTCATGTTTGGCAGTGTCTCTGCCAATGTCAATGTCACTGCGTGATATAAATTACGTGCTAAATAATATGCTAATATGTATTTAGTTGCTGCCACAGCCCAATATAGAATATCTGAGTTGTAACACCTGTGTGCGTGTGATTCCTGCATTAGCTGTTGGTTTCTGCAGCACATCTTGTTCCCCTTCATCAGTTTAGTTCTGACAAATCACAATTGGTAGAAATTGCTTTATGCCAGGAAAAGCCTGTTTGGCTTGATTTAGAAGTGAGTTAAAAAACTCCTTTAACAGGATGTCTGGTGATATAAAACCATGTGGTGAGGATGTTTACATTTGCAACGTACCTACATTTAAACTTTGTTTTTTCCTAAAGTTCACTGTTAACTTTTCTCAGTACAAATCAAATGCACTGAGAGGTTTGAATGGTTTGAAAGTCTCTTGTCACAGACTCGTCTTTAAATGGAGTCTCCATCTGCAGCCACACAGAGCAACACGACGGCTCAGTGAGGAAGTAGGAAACCAGCTGTGGTCAGCCAGTGAACGAGACAATGACTCAAACCCAAGTCACAGCACGACGCTAAAGCAGAAGTGAACATGTTAACTACACATTCTCCCAGCTCATCTGTTCTACAAAACATTCACTCTTTCTGTAAGTTTCTACTCAAGTCCTAAAGTGCAAATGTGCAAGAACCTCAAACTGACAGCTGCTGCTCTAACCTTTGCAGCATAATGCAGCGCAGTGAGTTGGATGTCAGTGGCTCTCTGGTTTACGTCCACAGCCAGGTCCAGCACCAGAAAACGGAGCGCCTCCTCCTGGCCAGTGACAGACACCTGGTGCACCGGCTGAGCCCCGAGAACATCAGCTGCCACTGGAGACGCCTGCCAAACAATCACACATTGGAAAAATATTCTCATTTGTAATACGCTCCTCTAGGACACCAGTCATATAAAGAAGTGTGATTTTTTATCACTAAAGTATACATATTTTCAGTTGTATTGATAATTTTTTCAGTTTTTTGTAAAAAAAAAAAAAAAAAGAAAACAGAGCAGAAAACAGTAAAACTAACAATCCCGATAATATGAACCGTTTTAGGAGGTTTTAAATATTATTAGCTGGAATTTATTGTGACGACGATAAATCAAAATTCTTATTTTGACAAGAAATTTATCAATAAATGATAAGCAATATAATAAATGTCTGACTTCATCTGAGTTCTAGATATGAAGCCTCTTAAGCTTCACACTCTGTAGTAGGTTTGAGAGACTTAATTTAAAATAAGACAGAAAATAGTGTTTGAGTTGTTGACCAGTTTTATGACGCCGTTGTCTAATAAAGGCTGGGTTGTTACATTGAACTTAATAAAGGTGTATCCTGTAACACCGATGTGTGTTACCCTTCAGTAGCTTCAATGCCTCTGATAGAACTATGCATGGCTGACAGTCCAATGTGATGTGCATGACTGGCTGAAACATCAGTCTTTGAGTGAGGAATCAGTGCAGAATTCTGCATCCTTCAACGCTTTGCTCCACCTGGTGTTTCTCTATGAGCAGCCTGGCCACAGGAAGGTGTCCGTTCCTGACAGCATCCATGAACGGCGTGACTCCACAGCTGTCCGCGCTGTCTGGGGCGTAGCCACATCTGGAAGAGACGCAGCAGAGCTGAACATCAGTCAGAGCAGGTCAGTGTCTGGCTGCAATAAGATCCCAGGTTGTTACACATTTTGACCCTTTTCATCCTCTGACACAAAGTTGATCTAAAATGCATTCCCACATTATGGTGCATCCACTACAATGCTACCCAGTGGGGATGAACCCTTCAGGGTGATGTGGAGTCCTAACTGTCTGCCAGAGAGGAGAAAAGGTTCAGTTCTGGTCTCCTGCAGAGCATCTGCTGCTACATGTTTGTTGACTTGTCTTGCAGTGATTGTGTCATGAATACTGTAGGAAGATTCTGGCGTTGCAGAGTATGGAACCTTCCAATGCTTCACGTGATTTAAAAGATGCACCATACGGTTACTTTCCCCCTTACCTCTCCAGCAGCAGGCTAACCACCTCCTCACAGCCGTGCATAGCTAGAGGAAGAGCAGAGAAGATGTTACTAGTCTGCAGACTAGTAAAAACAAACAGACTCAGTCTTAGAGGGGCAGTATTATGTGTGTTTCAGGCAGTTTATAGCATAATCAAGTAACTCTATATATACATATATATATATATACATATATATATATATATATATATATAAAAAAAAATCGTAATTTTGCGCCTTGAAATTCGGTCTCTGTTTAAAAACTCCTGTTCTTTGTGATGACTTTCTGAAACGCTGCACTCAGGAGGTCATCACAACATCTCTCCTCTATTAACTCTTTAATAATGTTTTTACCACCGTTAAGCTGAGAAGTAGCTCCTTTAATGAACTCAGCAGATATACAGTTTCCACTAGCTGTTTGCTAATTGCTGCTGGCTAGTTTAAAGGATCTGAGTGGGGAAGACGTGGGCCACACCAAAGAATAATATTATAACAAGTCGATTTTGAATAATACTGCCCCTTTAATGAATTTGCAGACAGAACCATGCGCCACCTGCAGTGTGCAGCGGCGTTCTGCCCGTCGTGCTCTCGCTCCTCCAAACGTCTGGTGCAGCTCGAAGCAGCAGCTCCACGACCTGAGGGTCACCCTCCCTGCAGGCGATGTGGAAAGAGTTCCAGCCGTCCTTGTTTCTCAGTGTGGGATCTGCACCGTGGGACAGCAGCTTCCTTATCACCTCCAGGTTCTTTCTGGTACATGCCATCATGAGGGGGGTCCTGTGAGAGAGGATAGAAAACTGATATCAGCGAAGTAAAGCAGGCAACTGACAGTCACAAAACATGACTTCAGGCTGACACAGCAATCATTTTCATTGTTTTACGATGTAATTGTTGTAATATTTGTAACACTGAAGTGTGGGACGTGAGCCAGAACAGGGAAAAATCAAGTTCTCTAAAATTATTGTTACAATTATTGTTACTTAGAAACTGTGGCGTACTCATTACTTTTATAAATTCAGAGCACACTTAGAAAGTCCAGAAAATACTTATACTTATCTAGCATAATATAAGTTACAACAACAACTACAATGTCTAAAACAATTAGTTATTTATTTTTACTGTTCAAGGTTTTTAATAAAGGTGTAAAATATGAGTCACTACTTACTTTATAGATTCTAAAATATATACAGATATATCCGTGCTAAAATCAAAGCTGAACAAGCATGTTTTAAATACATCTACTGAAATGAAACAAAAAGCAGCTCCTTCGAGCCGGATTCGAACCAGCGACCTAAGGATTTCAGCGTCATGCCTCTACAGTCCTCCGCTCTACCAACTGAGCTATCGAAGGGAACTGCGGAGCGTCCCTCAACAACTGGAGTTCTACGTCAGTTTTATAATGATTTCCTTTCGCCTCTTACCAGTCCGCTCTCTTCAGGCTGTCCACGTTGGCTCCTGTCTGGAGCAGGAAGCCGACAGACTCCTCGTGGCCCATGGAGGCCGCCTCATGCAGCGGTCTCTTGTAGTCGTTATTGAACACTTCCACGTCTGCGCCAAGCTGCTGTATTAGGAAGTCCATAACGTCCAAGTGTCCGTGTCTCGCTGCGTAGTGCAGCAAAGTGTCTCCTGAGCGTCCGAAGTGTTTGCCGCTGATAGCAGCAGTAGCTTCATCGCTCCATGACGCGATGTGTTTCTGCAGACAGACCAACCGTCCCGCCTGCGTGAGCTTCACAAGCAGCTTTAAACCACCTTCATCCATGTTTATTTATAAGACAAAATTAACTAAACTCCGGGGATACAGACATGTTGGGAGAAGTATTTTCTTACAGGTTTTCTCCAAGGCTGTAAAATCAGATGGTCAAGCGTAGATATTTACGGAGATCGTCTATATCCAGCGATGTTAATATAAAATTTTCGCTAACGCTTTCTAACTTAATTTGAACGAAGCGTTCAATGCGAATAAGTGAAAACTTTCGTAACAGCACATAATACCTTACTTTAGAATATGGTTACAGAACTAGCAGACAGCAAAGCTGTTTCTTTGCAATAACTTCCAGCATTTCAAACTAGCACTTTAATGCAAACGTTACAAATTATTGCAAATATATAACAAATTAAACAGCTCATCAACAGTTGAAAAATAAAACAACCTTTGGAGTGAAATGTACAAACAGAACCGTCCGACGCGAGGATCGGGCTACGCATTTATTGTCCTTTAAACGAGAACGAAACACCAAGAATTATGGGAAATGTAGTTTTAAAGTGTAAAGTATGGTTCTCCGCTCACTGATTAAAAAAAGTTTTTTTAATCAGTTATTTATTTCAAGAATATAAGAAACAGTCTAATTTAAATATCCTATTTAGAAAGCACAGCTTTGTTTGCGGATTTTACTCCTTGTCTATCAATGTGGCTGAGGTGGAACTGCAGGCAGCACGAAGCAGAAAGTCATGATCCAGCCTTCTGTGGAGCAGAGAGCCATTAGATAAAGTCGCTGGTGAGCAAGACGAGTTAGACGGAGAAGAGGAAGATGAATAATAGAGAAGTTTAAGAAAAAGGAATAAAGGAATTTCACCTTGATTTGTTTTACAACATGAACTGTGCAATCCAGGAATGAGCCTGCCAACATCTCTTTTATGGTGAGTGTAGATTATTTCAGAAAGATTATTCAAAATGCTTACAATTTGTCTAACACACAATGACTAACACAATACCTTACAAAAGTATTCATATTCCCTATACTTATTCACATTTTAAGTTACATCCACAAACTTTAGTGTCTTTTGTTGGAATTTAGTCTCATACAAGAACACAAAACAGGGCAGAATCATATAGTGGAAAGAAAAATTATGTTGTGTGTTTTTTTTGTTGTTTTTTTTTTCAAATTAAGATGTGCAAAGTACTGTGTGCATTTGTATTCAGCCCCTTGAGTCAGTTCTTTATGCAGCTGCACCACCTTTGCACATTCAGAGACTGAAACATCTTCCTTGCAAAAAAGCTCGATTGGATGAAGGGTGTCTGTCCTTTAACAGCAAGTTAATTTCATTCTCATTGAGATTTAAGTCTGGATTTCGACAAATGGACATGCTTATTTTGATGATTATTTTTCTGTAACATAGAACGTACTGCTGGAACTTCTGTATTTTCATCAGTTGTGACAGATAGCTGCTCACACTGAACCAGGTTCTGGTTCTGCTGGAGGTTTCCTCCTGTTAAATGGAAGTTTCTTTTTCCACAGTCACTTCACGCTTGTCCAGGAGGACTGAATGCTGCCAGTCACTGATTGGATGGAATCTTCTGGATTTTCTTTGACAAAAAACGTTTTAACCAATTGGAATAGAAAACTGAACTTGACTCTTTGATAACAGGATCAATTGGAATAAATATATTTGACTTGGAATCTTCATGATTCAATTGAATGAACTTTAATGTTGTGAATTGGAACTATATATGTATGCTGAATTGAATTGGAATTAAATTTAAATTAAGGGTTTTCCACACTGTACATTTTGCAGATAGGACAAAGATATCCATTTTAGTTTCAGCTGATCCATAGCACCAACATAAAACCCAAATGAAATCTGCTTGTGATTGTAACAGGGCGAAAAAGGAGAAGCTTTAAGAGTCTCTGTGATCTGTAATGTGATCCAGAAAGATTTGAATTCATCACAGTGGAGCTGTGCATGCAGTAGAACACCAGCAGGATGACTTGCTCAAAAGTAAAGAACATCCTGTTTTTATCTGGGTTTATCCAGTCTGTTCCTGTGGCTGCTGCAGCAAGTCTATGGCTCAGCAAATATTAATCTGGTAAGAAAAAATAAAAAAATAGAAGAATATGGGTGGATGAATGATGTGGATGAAAGATGAGTGCACTGTAACAGAGTGGATTCTAATTGTTCAAATCTAGAACAGAAATGATGCAGGAAGTAGCTCTGTTTTCTGGAAAAAGTGTGTCTGCACCCAAATGCTTCCAGATGTGTGGAGGTTCTCCAAACAGTGACAAACAAAACTGAAACAAATGTGCTGTGTGAAGCGAACATGTTGTTTCATTTCAGCTGACATCAGGCTGAGTCATGAAAACACTCTGCAAAGTTAAAGCAGGAAGAAGCAGGCCTGTGCGTTTAGCTTTGGTTGGTTTCATAAACTCACATTATTGTCAGAGTTCCTGTGAAGGATCCCAACCCATCATTCAGCAGCATCAGCTGCAGTGGGGGAAGAAAGGCTTTAAATTCATGGAAATCTGTTTGTTTAGTCCACCAGTGGAATAAGTATGACTTTAGAGAGTTGGAATTCAAACAGAGTTTTTTCTTTAAGCCTGGCACCAGGAAGGAAGGGAGCCGTGGAAAACAAAATCAGCCACATGTGCTGGCCAGTTTCTCTTGGCTTTGGACGACCGTGAATTTCCTGCAGGCCACATCACAGGAGCAGTTTGTCTGAGCCAGAAGGAGATGCTCCCGAAAACATAAGACACAAAATTCTTCTGAAACAAAACACCTTTTAGTGACAGAAAAAAATAGTCTTAATAAATACTAAAAAAAAAAAAAAAAAAACGTTTTCAATGTATTCTTTTATTTCATGAAGAAATATGAGGAAAAAACATGCAAGTCAATCTGGCCCTATATGAGAAAAAACATTTGATCACTAAATTAATAAATAGATGTGGTAGCTAACTGCCACAACGTAACTAGTACGTTTTTAACATCGCCATGGAGAAATTCTGGTTCGCTCTTCTCTGCAAAATTCAGTGGTACTGAGTGGGATTTATAGTTCTATCAATTATGAGTAAATGTCCAGGTCCAGAAGCAGCAAAGCCACCCTGGACCATCACACCACCACCTTCGTGTGTGACTGTCAGTCTGCTGTTGTTTTTGTAAAATGCTGCGTTAGCTCCACACATTTGAGATGATTCTTTTTGCTTTGTGGTGATTTTTAAACTCTCCCATGGGTCCCATTCCTTGTCCAGAATCTTTCATATTGTTGAATCATGAACACTTACAGTGAGGTGAGGTCGTTCTGGGGTCATCTAGTGCCTCTTTTCCACCGGCCCGGCCGGCTCGGCTCCGCTCGGCTCGGCTCGGCTCTGTTTCGGAGTGACCGCGTTTCCACCGGCTCTTCTCGGCTCTGTAGCAGGTACCGCCTCCTGGTGGCGGGGAGAGAGAGGTGGGGTGTAGCGCCCCGCCTCCAGGAGCTACGCGCTGTGCTTCGTTACATGCGACCTAACGCTGTTTTTCTGATACAAAAGAAGAAGAGAGAGCTGAGATATTTTTTTATAGCCTGATTGTGATTTTTCTGAGACTTCAAGAAAATGTGACAGTGGGAGGAAAAGCTGCTTTATGGTGAAGAGGAGCTGATCTCAGCCCTGC
>CAEGAF010074921.1:0-15629 GCA_903067075.1 Micropoecilia bifurca | reverse complement strand
GTGTGTGTGTGTGTGTGTGTGTGTGTGTGTGTGTGTGTGTGTGTGTGTGTGTGTGTGTGTGTGTGTGTGGGAGAGGTGCAGCAGTGTGTTGTACAGTACCAGTGCACAGTGGGGGGGCTGCTCAGGAAGTTTGGTTTTCTTTTGTCTTCAACAAATGAGAAGAAATTCCTTCCTGATCTTTCTTCTCCAGTGACTGAAGCTTCAATGTAAATCTGCAGCCTTCCTAAAACATCAAGGCTGATCTCTGGAACAAAAGGTTGAGAAAACAGCAACTTTAAAACACCTAAAGTATGAGATATCACAGCGTAATAAAACCGATCTGGTGTTTGCCGATTGCGAAATGATTTAGGTTTAACCTCAAGTGTACAAAAACGCTACTCAAAACAGTTATTATATGTAAAGCAAAGAAGAAACTGGAATTAATCTCTGTTCACAGGAAAAGGAGCTCAGAAAAATTACTAAACACACAAAAGGTCAACCTCAGGCTTTACAAACAAAACATGGTCCAGCATGGTGATGGAGGAGTGGTTCAATGGGCTCACATGAGTCACTGCTGAGTCTGACAGCTACAGGTTGACCCAAAGGTCAAGGTCATGATATGACAACGATGCCAAACAGAAAATCTACTGGAGAAGAGCTGGAAATGAAATAAACAGGTGTTAAAATGTTCCAGTCAAAGTTCAGACCTCAACCTGACTGAAATGCTGCGGAGCATAAGAAAGACGTCCAGAAACTGGATTCTGCAAACATCTTCTTTTCTCCTCATTTTTTCCTTTATTCTTTTCTTTTTTTTCTTTCAATTACTTTTTTCCTCTTTTTTACATTTCTTACTTTCTTTGCATCTTTTGTTTTTTCTTTCCTTCTTTCATCCTTTTCTTTTTTCCTGTCTGCAAACTTTAATTACTTAAAGCTATGAAGTAAAGACCGGTTGGCCAAAATTCATCTGCAGTGAGTGAGTCTGAAAACCTGAAACAGAAAATCTTTCCTAAGTTATTGCTGCTACAGACCTGCTGAAATGTAAGATTTCTTTTGTTTTTCACATTTTGATTTAATAAATATTGTTGGTTTTTATAACGTTTGTAGAGCACAGTAGGATGTATTTGTTGGGTTTTCCAGGAGGATTGCCAGCTTTCCAATTGAATGAATAAACCTGTGATCAGAAGTGATTAATCAATTAATTGCATGATAAATTAAAATTAGCTCAATAATTTCCATTCTGATTCATATTTTTTGAAAGGCAATTTTGTTTACAGACACATTATAATCCATTTTATTTATGGCTTCAGTTGTGTATGTTTTATATTCCTGTTTTATTTATTGTTTTTGGTTGTGTTTTATTTTGGAGTTTTAAAATGTCTTCCACTTTCAGTGTTAGGTGTTTGTTACCAAATTAGTTTATTCTTCTATGAGAATGAGGACTTGCATTATTACACCATTATCAAGAAAACAATACTATCGTTTATCACAATTTACAGTCCTTCAAAATTATGACAGACCTAGTTGTTGAGTAGTCTATCTCTCTGCAGAATGATGAACTTTAAAAAAAAAAAAACTTTTTGCAGCTGTTCCTGGATTGATAATATGAGTCTATTGCTGCTATCTTTCCATTTTGCCATTTTGTTGGCAGAAATTATAATGCAAATTGCTTAAACTGCGACTTAGATGCACAAAACATTGCCAATATTCTGCTCATGTCAAAAAACATAATTGTGGAGATTCCATTAAACAAGAAACACAATTAAAATCACATATGAATAAGTTTGTTCACACCATAAGTCATTAAAATCATGCTGCCCCATGTGTCTGTCCTCTACTTTCTGTCCGATTCTTCGTGGTTTGCGCCAGTAGCAACATCCGGTAACGTGAAAAACGTGTTTCCATTGCAGTTTAGCAAAATAAAACAATTTCAATATGGCCACAAAACACCTCATCCTAGCACCAAAACTTTTTTTTTTCAGAAAATTTTATTTTTTCTTTATTAGGGTCTTTCCCATTAAGCACATTTACCTTTAAAATGTCAAATTGCGCAAAAATATGATCATTGGAAACGCTGATGATGATGATTATCAGGTATTATATTATGCAGCTGCTTTCCTTATGTCCTCATTAGTAAAACCCTGAAATAAAGAGGCTGTACTTTCTTCCCCCCCCGTCGCTGTAGGTACATCCAGGCTCCTTTATCAACTTAATTTATCAGAATTATGTTAAAGGTGATTCTCCCTCACAGCTGGCTGCTTGTTTGCTTTCCTCGCCCTGAAGTGCCGGCTAATTGCTGGTAATACCAGGCCGGAGTGGAACAGTTTAGTGCTTTCGCAGATTGGCTGATGATTCACCGAGCGCCGACTCTCAGGCTCGGAGCGTTACAGATTGTTGAGACATGGGCCCGTAAACAGCCCGGCATGCGGCGTCATCTATCATGGCTCGGTCGGTTAACTCGCCATCATGTTATTTTCTGCTTGCCGAGCCCTAACACGCCAAAGGTTGGCCGCTGGCGGCGCGGCGCGGCACCAGCTCCGGGAGCGCCGGTAATGAATGTGTAGCGGAGCGAGCGCTCCCTCCCCGCCAGAGGAGCCCCGGGTAATTTGTTTATCTGTCTAAAGATTACGCAGCCCGAAAATCCACAATTTTATGCTGCCTTTGTAAATTACCAAGTGTGTGTTTGATGAATGAATCCCGGGCTTGCGGGGAAAAGGGGGGGAGAGACGCCCGTCACTTGAATAGAGAGGTGGCGGCTCGCTTGGAGAGGTAGCGAGGTGGCGGCGGGCGGGCGGTGCGCTGACCCCGCGCCGCCCGCCGCATCGCTCTGAAGTTAATTCTGAATTTGCTTTATCGCTCATTCTCAAACTGCCTCGGCAGAAACAGGACCGCGGATCTGTGTGCGTGTGGCTGTTCAAAAACTCTTTAGTTCAACCAGACGCGTTATGATTTATTCTCCAGTCTGAGGATTCTTGAGTGAACAGGCATCAGGCTCTCGGTGTGTGGAGACGAATCCAGAAACATTGTCTCTCACAAAGCCTTCAGATTACAGGGGGGATGAAGCAAATACGCAGTTTGGGAATTATTTCTGCTCTGTACTCATTCTCTTTGAAGGGTTTCAAATCATTTAGATCTAAAATTAAAAGAAGAAATTGTAATGTTTTCACAGAGTAAATTACTTTACGACTTGTTTTAGAATTACACACTCATTGATGTGATTTTTTTATATAACATATATGTCCAACTGATTGTTGCCTCTGGGACATTTTGTCTACATACCTTTTTTTTTATGAATTATTGAGTTTAAATGTGACCAACGCCAAAACAGCATGGATTTGTAATGTGGGCTTTTTTGGTGCCACTAAAGAAAAGTTATTTCTCCAATGCAGTTTACGCACAATCATCACTAACCCTATAGAAAAACCAGGTATTAAATAGCCACTCATGATGGTGGGATTAATACTTCCCTTGGCCAGTAGCTCCATTCTTCTAAAAAAAAAAACTAAAACTTCATTATTTTCATATACTTTAGTATCATTTACATTCATAAAAGTCCCCCAAATATTATTACAACTCAAATGAATAGAAAAAAATCCACAATATTTGAACGTTTAAAACTGCTTAATAATTCAAACACCAAATAAAATCCATTAATACACAGTGGAAACTACCAGAAGTTAACATATACAGTGCTAATTATATGCAGCCAGTCAGTACCAAGAAAAATAAATGTCACTCCTGGATTGACTGCTTTGCAGATGTTGTTGCCTCTGTAACCAAAATGTGTTTCTGTTGGTTCTGCAGCACTAATGCGTTTTATTTTTCTGTCTCTGCAGCCAAAAGAAAAGAGTTGGGAGGAAGAGCAGGAAATTGACGAGAATGCAGTAGTGTATGATAACATTGGGCCAAATGTCTGCATGGGGGACCACAAGGTAACACCAGGGGCTCCAACCATGTTTTTCTGTTATTGTAACTGAATCTCCCTTTAAATGTAGTTGAAACTGACAGGAAGTGGAGGAGGCTTTCACCTCCTTTTCAAAGTATTGTTAAATAAGGTCTTATGATCTTATGGATTAAAAAAAAAGTGCAGTGCAAATACTCTGCATCAACATTTTATTACAAAACACGTTGGTGGCACCGTCATGCTGAGGGACTTTTGTAGAACAGTTCCAAATTCTAGTCAGTTTTGATCTTGAAGTGTCCGTAAAGGGACTTTATTTTTCATCATCACATTGAGTCCAAACACGCACTTAACCCAGCAAAAAAAATTACTGAACAAGATAAAATGTCGGTTGTTTTCCCATCTGACAGTCCAGTAGATTTGGTTTGATTGGGAACTAAAGTTGCAACATTTGTTACATTTTCAGTCAGAGCAGTTTGCTTTCACATTGACTGTGTCAAACAAAGCAAACTGATTGGAAAAGTTGTTCCCCTTCTTGCCTGTGGTGGCGCTGTACCAAGACCCACTGAATTAAAGAACATGAACCACTGAAGAAGAAGCATAACTTCCTCCTGGGCAAATTGTAATCAAATATGGAGTAGCGTCAGATTTTAGCGATTATAGGATTTCTGTTTTGTCTCTAGTTGTTAGCCATTTCTCCTGCTAGCACTAGACTAGCGTGTTTGTTTTGGATGCATTTACCCAGAATGCCCTGCGCTTTAGTCCACTTCCTGCTTTTGGAAGAATTCAATCTATCAGAAGAGAGTTTCATGTTTTTAGAGGGACCATTGTTGCCTTTTTTTCGTCCACATAAAAGTTAAATTTTGCATTCACACCTCCCCAAATGAACTAAACTTTCTGGTCAAACAAAGTAGAGTTGGATAAAAGCGGATTAAACAGGGCTGGTGTGAATGCACCCTTAGATTTGCAGTGGCCTAGTCAAAGGCCAAAACTAAATCTGATTGAAAACCTGTGGGGATCATTCTGTGGATAACAGATTTTCTCACAGTCTTTGGAAAAATAATGCATGACAGAGTAGAGAAACACATTTAACGTGGACAGAGGTGCTTTAAGTTAAATCTGTTCTCATGCAAAGTCACCCTGGACACTAAAAAATCCCCAAAAAAACTGCAGCAGCCTCCAAATCACACATCGGTGCTAAAATCTCGGCTGCCTCTGTTTAAGAAGTGTCCGGTGTAGTTGACACTCAGGCCCAAAAATGTGCGGTGCTGCTGTGTGAGTTTAACCTGCATGTTAAAGGTGCTCAGAGGTCAGAGGGCAGCAGCGAATCCTCTTCCCACAGAGCAACAACTCACCGGTTTCTTTTTCCTGACTGTGGTTTGTCTCCTTCCCCCCCACCAGCCCGTCTTCCTGTCCTTCCGATTACCAGCGGGGAAAGGTAATCCTTATGCATGTTCCTGCAGATGTTGTGTGGTGCAGTGAGTTCGTGGTAAATATCATTTTTCTTTTCTTTATTAACATTCCTCCCCATTGTTGCAACTGTTTGCTTTGATGTGCTTGTGTTTTCTCTCCCACTACCTCCCACCAAAGTACTTGTAAGAGCAAATGTTTCCTGTCTGAAGAGTTTTTATCCAGAGATAAAACTTCAACCGCTGAGAACTTAAAATGCCTCGGCCATTTTAAGATGCTGTCTTACAAGCTAGACTTTAACTTTTTCTTTTTTTTATTCTAACCCATGAGTGAATGTCCTGTAGGTCAAGAAGTGCAAAAGTATTTATACTACTTTGACCTTTTTCCATTTTGTCACCTCACTATCACGAACAGAAGTGTTTAGAAGTTTGTGAACAATCACTGCAAAAACACAAAATCTTGTCAAAAGGTTTTGTCTAATTTCTAAAGCAAGTACACTTAAATTGAGACAAATAACTTTGAGGTAACTTTTCAGCAAGATAAGCTTGTTTTAAGTCTATAATTATTTCATATAAACAAAAAAGTGCTACTTTTCATTTTAAACAGGAAAATATTATTCTATAAGAATAACTTGTATTTTTATCTATAATTGAGAATGTTTCATTTGAAAGAAGCTTATCTATCTTGCTAAAAAGTTACTTTTTAGTTAGCTGTGTTTTATTTCAAATACTCCAAGATCTTTGCACTAGGAAGACAAAAATCTTTGGTAGGATTTTGTGTTTTTGCAGTGATGGAGCTAAATACAAAAACCAGAAGAAAACTTGAGACTAGAGCAGGACGACAACCTTAAGAATGAAATATGAATGAATAAAAGTCTATTGAAGTGTTAGAATTGCCTAGTCAAAGTTCAGACATATATATCTAAGTCTTGAAAGTTATGGAGAAAACAATCACTGGAGTTTGTGGTTGTGATGTCGCAAAATGTGCAAAAGATTCATGAATACTTTTGAAAAGCATCCTAACTCTCCAAACCACAACATCAAAGTATTTTGGTTTAGTTTCTAGTGTAAATGTCTTTGTACAGTTGGATCAAAACAGAACAAACTTTTACGGAAATACTGGAGCTTGATTTAAGTTAATAATTCCTTATTAATATTAAGGATTTTTTTTACTTAATCAAGCTCCAATATCTCACTGAAAAGCTTCTCCTGAGTTAGTTTTGTCTTATTTCAGGTGCACTAAGATATTCGCACTAGAAACTGAACCAAAAATACTTGATAAGATTTTGTGTTCCTGCAGCAAATACTTTTTAAAATTAATGTGTGGACATTTTATTTTTATTTTTTCTCTCCTTTCCCACAGGGAATTCTTGCCAAAGGGAGGTAGAGCATATTCCATGAAGAGCCTATTTGAAAACACCTGAAAAACACACACCCACACACACACACAGTTTGCACAAGCACACACTGAAGATCCCAGACAAGCTTCTTTTATTTTCAGCGGCGCTGAGTTTTCCGGACGGCTCATCCGTGCCGTTTTCTCTCCATAAAACACTTGTCGAGATGCGGACGAGGATCCGAGGAGGAACCCCGGCTCCGTGCCACCGGCGCACATTGCTGACCTCACCGTTGCCATGCAACCCCATTCCCCAGAAGAAGAAGAAGAAGAAGAAAAAAAGACAATCAGGGCGATGAATAAGCCACCCTTTTTTTCCATGCCACAGCCTCGTTTCCAAAACTCTAATCCAAATCAGTCATACTACCTGCTTTTAGACAGTTTAATGGCCATTTTTAGATATGTCTAAATGTATAGAAGCTACTTTTCAGACAATATGTAAGGTGTTGAACAAAAAAAATTAGAAAAGATAAGAAAAATGTGCAATGCAAAAAATGTTGTATATCTATATTGTTAGGTTTATTTGTACATTTGACAGTATAATATAGAGCCTTGGATGGTTTTAGTGCAGTTCTCTGACCAAACTTCGCCGTCCCTGTTGGAATAAGTAGGACTTCTGATCTTAGTTTATTATGAAACTATACGAAACTATATACTTTTCATCCTGTTGCCTGACACATCAGTGGACTTTCTCATTTTATATGCTGTACTTTTTAAAGAGTTGATTTGTGATTCGCACCAAAACGTTTGTGCTGCAGCGAGCGGGATCACCACGGAAACCTTCGGATAAGTTCAGGAAGAAAAACTCTTCGGTGATTTATCGCCTATCCAGGAATGTTTTTAGCAGTGCCATAGACCATTCAAGTATATAAATATATATATATAAAAATATGGAATATATATAAGAAAATGTTTGATATAAATAGCACGCTCACATTATGTCATTATTATTCCTGCTCTAACTTATTTCTATAATATTACGGTTCTGAATGTGATATTTTAGGTAGGCTTGGGTGTCCCTTTAAGATGTAAACTGTTTTTGTTTCTTTTTGTTGTTTTTTGTCGTTACTGCATTGTGGTGCCAAGTATCCTACACAGACATAAAGTGTGTAAGAGTTGAGAAATGTCATCTGTAAAGGTGTTTATTTCCAGATGTAAGACTCTAAACCCAGAAGAAGAAAGCAGGGAGGTTTTCTTCCTTGCTGGTTGGAGCCCCCAGGACGAGCATTAAAGGGGGCAACCGGAGACGACAGCGTTTTTATTATTTGCTTCTTTTATCGCTTTCGTTCACCACACTACAGGGTTCGGACAGTTTGAAGCCGTCAGATTCTTTGTGATTTCTTTATTTGTTTCATCTTGATGAATCACAGCAAGTGGAATTTTTAAATGTTTTTTTTTCCTTTATTTTTGTGCCTGCCGGAGAGTTAATGTCGTCTTTGGTTTGTAGGCAAAAAATAAGCTTGTTTTTGTTCCTCCTGGTCATTCTGAGTATGTTGTAGGAGTTTAAGCCACAGTTATTTTCTTCACTCCATCTTATAAAAGCAGACAAGAGATTTTATTCTAGCCCCTTCTGGAAGGCCTGGCCTCTATTGTAGGTGATGCAGTTCTTAAGCAATAAAAACCATTAGAGCTCAACTCGTGTTTTGTCTCTTTTATTGTGTTTCTTCATTCAGAAGAGACACTTTATTGTATGTTAGGTTTTGCATGAGTCATGAGAATAACTACATATTAATTACATGTTTTATTCATCGTCTCAAAGTTAGTTTTGCCAATTAACTTTTTATATAAATTGTAGAGATGTATGTCGACAAATTTGTGAACTGGCTTATAAATGATAAAAAAAAAACATCTTTATAGATACTTTGGAATTTTTATTTTTGTAGAAATTATTATTTCTATTTAGTCTGATATTTGAAATAAATTATTTTAAAGAAAATGTATCTGTTGATTGCAGGTTTATTACTAAATTTAAACAAATCTAATGAATTAATTCCTGATTGGCCTGACGAGGCCTCATATGAGGTCAGCTGCAGTAGCAGGTACCGTCCACAGGGGGCGCTCTTCTGTCCAGCAGCACCACCTAACATTTACTGCGAACCACAAAAAGCCAGTTTTATTCCTCAAATTAGAATACAAAAATAATCATGTTAGTTATTTCTAGAAATGTGCATTTTTCATAAATTTAACATTTTTTACATTTTGTTCCATTTTTTATAAAGCATACTCACAAAATAAAACAACAAAAAAAGCTTGTTAAATAATTTATTCATAATACAAAGTCTTGTTTTTCCTTCCTATATTCTTCCTGGAAGCAATAATACTTTTTTTTTTTTAGATCAACATAATTAAAGATGCTGCAGTTTTCTGTCCCGCTGCATAATGAGGTAAAACTCAAACTCTTCTGAACGAAAACAAAGAAAATATGTTAAAAGAAATGGTTTGTTTCCTTCTTTTTACAGTGATTATTTACAGCAAGTATTTTCTGCCTGCACTTCTCAGCGTGAAGAGTTGAATAAAGGCTTGAGAAAACAGATTAAAAACGTAAACAGCAGGTCAAATAGCCGAGGAAGGGAGAGAGACATGAAGTTTGAGCCAACATAACTTATCCAGTATAAAATATATACAATCTCACTTCACTCATCCCAAGCAAACAACCCCCCCCCTACACTCCCAAAACCAAAAGGCATAATAACTCTTTTGCTTTTTTAGCACAGCAGATTTACCCTGGTTAAAATGAGCTTCAGAACCTCACAGGCCCGTTTACACCATGCGTCTGGGATCCGGATCGGCAAAAACACTTCATAACAGATGGTACTGCTGCTTAAAGCAGAAAAAAAGATACTTTAAGGCAACAGAAATGAGAAACAAATCTTGAATTGGAAAAGTTCAGACGTTTCCTGGTCGGTACCAATTTTTTAAAAGGACTTTTTAACAAAATAATCCCTGTTTATGCAATAAAGCGTACATTCCTAACCCTGAATTTGATTTATAATAAACTGAAAAAAGTGCATCAAAGTGCAAGTTGTTGGTTGATGTGTTAATGTGCCAACAACAAAAAGTAGCAATTCTTAGTTTTTATGCATTTAGCAAATCATTGAATCAGATCCAATCAATGAAAATCGGCTGATTCCGATTCCTGGACTGTTGATTGGTGCATTTCCAGTTGGGGAAAATGTTTTGATGCATGAATAAGGATGATATTTCTGTTTTATGTTGGAAACTAAGAAAAAAAGCTGAATACCATTAATTTTCTCTTTTCTAATGTGTTTTAGTCCTGTATCGACCAGGAAACGTCTGACTGGTGCATCTCCAATAATAATAAAAAAACAAAAAGTCCTGAAGTTCCCTGGAACTCTGGGTTATTATTGTTGAATAAATGGTTGAGTCTCGCCGATCCGCTTTTAATATTGTGTTTAAATTTGCAGCCGCTGTTAAAACTCCCACTTGGCAAGTCTCTTCCTCAGTTTTACTGTCCTCTGGACCGACACAAACTTGGCCTCAGTTTTTTTTTTCTTTCTTCAAGTCCAGGAGTTCTGGAGCGTCTCGGGTCCAGTTCAGATGAAGCCCCCCCCCCTCTCTGGCAATTTTCTCTGCCCGAGCAAAATGAAACAAAAAGAATAATAATAAATTGCGCTTCCCATCAGACGCAGGTTGCTATATCAGGTGGGAGCTGAGTGTGACGGGACCAGCTGCTCCGTCCATCACAAGGTGTCTGAACTGTTACTGCAGGGGCTGATCAGCGCCAGGTTGCTGGTGGCCTTGTGCTTCTTCAACAGTCTCGTGATTTTCTCGTCGTCGGAGTTGGGGTCCAGCGGCTTGTTGTACTCGTCGTCCTCCTCGTTGTCCGAACTCTCCTTCATCTTCTCCGTCTCCGAGTCGTGCTTCTTCTTGGCTGAGGCCATCTCCGCCGCGTGCCTCTTCCTCCACTTGGTCCTCCGGTTCTGGAACCAGACCTGAGGCACAGGGCAGGAAAAGAAAAGAAAAAAATCTAATAAATGAAGCAAATATTTACTTATTATCTGTTACAGTGGTTGTGAATTTTAATTAATTTTAAAAAAAGACCTAATTCTGCTGATTGTGTTTACCTTTACTTGACTCTCGGTCATTCCTAGGGAGTAGGCCAGCCGAGCTCGCTCGGGTCCGGCCAGGTACTTGGTCTGCTCGAAGGTTTTCTCCAGGGCAAAAATCTGCTGTCCGGAAAACGTGGGCCTGGAGTGTTTCTTCTTCCCGTCTTTGTCCACCATGAGGTTTGCCTGAGCTGCAGAGCACAAGAAACAAACATGGAGGAGGAAATAAAATCACAAAACTTATTTAATTTGTGCTGCCTCAACAAAAATATTTTACAGATTGTCTTGCCATATATCTATTAATTTAAAAATATACATAAATGTTTTTTTAAATAATTGTGATTTAAGCAACATCCCTGTCTGCTTTGTTAAGAGTGAAAAACGCAGCAAAAAGTCATTAGAGAAACTTAAAAACCCATCAATGGACACGTTTAGGAAATGAATAAATATATAAAACTATCTATTTAAAATTAAAACATTATTTAAACCTCCACTGCATTTCAATTAGTAGTTAAAATAGCCCACCTTTAGTTTGAAATAAAGTTTTTTTTTTACAGTTAATATATTACAAAAACGTAATAGACTATTTAATTGCATGACACGCTGCTTTTGTTATTCCTGTTTTCTGTTTTTAAGGATTGTGTTATTTATTTGCTGCACAAATAAAATTTAAAAAAAAAATCAACTTGTTCTAGTTTGTGCGGATAATTGCAATAAAACCTGGATAAAGTCGACAAATTAAATGTTATAATAATTTGGGTGATCGAGGACTTTCTAAGGTTGTTTAGTAAAATGTGTATAAACGCTACAATATTTTAGACACAAAATAACTCAAAATAAAATTCATTTACTCAACAAAAAAAATTACATATAAGACATTTCAGGCTAAGATAGAAAATTTAAACCATAATAGCGTCAGAAAACCTAAATTTTCTGATATTCTAACTAATAAGTAATAAAATAAATCATTTTAAAAAGTGATTTAATGAAGGATCCTTACTCGGACACGGAACCCGCGGGTCCCTCCACGGGGCTCCCTGCATCACGCCGGGCCAGAAGATGGGCGCCCGGCCGGGTAGCTCGGCCAGCGGCTTCGGGTACCGGGACACCGCGGGGCTGAAGTACATCCCGGCCGCGGTGGTCGCCGCCGCCAGCCCGTTTATCCGCGGGAAGCCGGACAGCAGCTGGCCGGCGGTGGTGATGGGTCTCCCCAGAATGTCGCTTATTCCGTGCGGGGTTCCGCCGGAGATCTGCGAGCTGAGGTTGGACAGCGACGGCGCCTTGAAGCCCGCCGGGCTCTGCTGCAGCGCGTACGGGAACAGCGACGTCTTCATCTCGGTCATGTTGTGCAGCGCCGCCAGCGGCGTGCTGCCCAGAACGAACGCGCTCTGCCGGTTAGCGTCCATTTGCCCGACCGCTAACATTTGTAAACATTAACCACCGAACTCACTTCAGTGGAAATTGACGACTTAAAGATATATATATTATTATTTTTCTTTAAAAAGCGGGGTTTTTCCTCTCAAAGTATCCTGAACGTCGAAGGAAGGAAGGAAGAGTCGGGAAAAACTTCTTCTGTCCTGGGAAGTTGAGACCCGGATGAAACCCCCCCTGAAAGTGTCTCTCCGTGGTTGTTCAGGCCGCCGTCCGCCGCAGGAATCCTGGCCAAAGTCAGCCGGTTCGATGATGTTTTTAGTGGTTTTGATGGGAACCATTAAAGAGTCTCCTTTTCATCCCATAAATTGACTCCGTCTCTGCTGGAAGGGAAGCGGGAGTCACTGATAACATCACGGCCACCTGCAGGCGCTGCGTTCTGATTGGATGCCGCTGAGTGATACTGCGCTCTGATTGGAGGACACGGAACCGAAGCTGATACGTTTTACCCTAATGCTGTGTTCACGTACCGTCGGAAATATAATATTTATTGTTGACTGCGTTTGTTTTTGCGGTGATTAATCAGTTGAGAGCCTGAAAACTGTCCCCCCATCTTTCCTACTTTGTCAATATTTTCCTGCACTTATCTTCTCGTAAGTTATTGCTGCTTATTAAATACGCTTATATTTAAAAAAAGATAATCATAAACGCAATCTTTTCAAAATCTCTAGCCGCCTGTTTCAAGATAAGATAAGTAATGTTATGTAATCATATGAAGATGCATAATCACCTGTTAATTAGGGATTGTAATTAGATAATTGCAATAATAATGCAAAAGAAAACTTATGGTCATTTGATTCATATTTTTAAATGCGAAAATATGAAATTAAGATGAAATCTTGTCTAGAGCACAAATAAAAATTTTACATTGTTTCATGAAAACAAGGGCAAAGTGGAACAAGAAAATGTCTGCACCCCCCCCCGTGACGTCACTGCCCGCCAGGACTCCAGGCTCACATGCAATTAATTAAAGCAGCCATTCTTTATATACATCTTGTCTAAATTATAAAAATGGAGCATGGACATAATAGTTCATATTTGTGTTTTTAGGTGAAAATATTTGAGGCGTACAGAACAAACAGCGCCTCCTACAGACATAGGTAATTGTATCTGTAGGTTATAGGTAAAAACTGGATTATAACTCATCTCTGTTCCTGTGATTTTTAAAATTGTTATTCTGAACATAAAAAACTAATTTAAGTTACTGATACATTTTGAGACAAATGACTGTTTCAAATCACATCCAACATTAATAAATACCTCAAGTTAGATATTGATAATATTTTATTTATTTTGCTACAGGTGTCTAAAACTGCTTTGATATAGTCAAGCTCAATATCTTTTATGATTTTTTTCACCAGTCATTTATTTACTGATGACCAAAACATTGTAAATTAAAAGTATCTGGTAGAATTTTACCTTGTATATCTTATATAAATTATATTACCAATAATAATTCTTTCAATTGTAAAGTATAAATATTTAGCAATATAAAGCTTAATGCCTGGATTATTTTGAATATAATAATTTAGATAGCTAAACTGAAACATATTACTAGCATGACAGCATGTTTATTGTTCACAAAGACATTTTTAACTTATCTAAAATTGAGCAGAAGCACAAAAGCCAGAGGATGACTGTTGTTTAAGAATGTGATCAGGCAAAACATTATGACCACCTGCTAACTAACAGCTCTGACGGTTTTCTGTAGAATCTGGCGCCAGAAGGTTAGCAGCAGATCTTTTAATGTTGTGGATGTGAGGAGTTCATTACACACAGAGTCTTGATCAGATTGAAGTCGGAGGCCAAGTTAATACCTGAAACCTGGACAACCATTTTCCTGTTTCTAAGGCATCATTTCCATTTACTCCCTCAGATATTCAGGCACTAGCAGCTGGTCTAGTTATAACGTTGGTCATTGGTCATAATGTTATGCATGCATATATTACAGCAGCTTGCCATACTTTGCTCAGAAGAGTGTCTCAGTACTTTTCCATGCATCTGATGGTTATGATTGTGCAACAAGTGTCCCTGTATGGATCTTTGTTGAGGTTTGAGGTGGAAGATCTTTGGTGATTAAGCCAAAACGTTTCCATTCTCCGTTTCTCTCATAATGACAGCAGCTCTAACGCAACTTTTCTTTATTACATCAGCACTTCTAGAAGAGAGAAGTGTGTGACACGTCTATTTAGCATAATTTGAAGTATATTGCATAATGAGAAATAAAATCCAAACTATGGGGGATTTTAGGTGAGGTGTTCTGAGGGGCAGCATGTTCCAAGTGAGAAAATTTACCTCTAATAAGACAAAAAAATCCATGTTTATATTATAATCTTCTGTAAATGAAGAATATTAAAATTTGGCCTAAACTCTGTTGCTATCAATTTCAATATGATGGCTTTGAGTTTTCTTGATATTAAAGGTGCAAAAACTGAAATTAAAGATTCTGGTGGTCTATTTTTTTCCCACTAATAAATACACACCAATCTTTCATATTGAAATCTGCTATTCCGGTTGTCTTGATTGTCTTTATTAAAAAAATGCTTGTTATATTTTCCTGGGGTTATAAAGAATGCAAAAAAAAAAAAAAATCATCAAAATTATTAATTAGAAACATGCAGATACAAACAAATGCGAAAAAAACAACAGAAAATTGTCCTAATAAAAGTAACCCTAATTAGTTGCCTCATGTGACGTCATGAAAGGTCTTGCTGGGATAGATTTCATCTTGATTAAACACACATTTCAAACAGAAAAGAAAAAAAAACACAGAGAAACTGTGTTGTTATGTGGACGACAATTTATATCTAAAATGAGTTTGACTTATTTTATAGCAAAGTCTGGCGAGCGGCTTTAAACTTGAAGATGGTTTGAGAAAAGTGACGTTGGAGGAGACCGTGAACGCATCACGAAACGCATCGTTTCTCCCACAGGAAAGAATATTTACCTGTGTTATTACAAGAAACATTAGAATAATCAATTTAAAAACGAACTCGAAGACAGTCGCTAAGAAAACTCCATCATTAGCTTTAAAGTTGATTTTGTTGTTAGGTTTAGAAGACGCTGTCTTAGACTTTTATTTATCACACTGATGAGTAAAAAACGAACATTTTAATTCTTATTCTAGTTTTCACAAGAACTGCGCATGGATAAAACTTGTAAAGTCTTTTATTTAGTCCTAATTTTGCTGCTCAAAACAAACATGTGACGCTTTTACTTCTGCGTCGGGCTGCGCTGCGGAGAAAGCGCCGCTCCACTCATCACCCTGAGTGCTGTAATATTTTATGGAGATGTGAGGAGCTTGAGAGAGTGAAATATGGCGCCGTTAGTGTTTAAAAGGCTCCCGCAAAAAAAAAAAAAAAAAAAAAAAAGAAAAAGAAAATCAACCTTTCGTCTGTTTTCATCGCCGCGGTGGGATTGTGGGTTTTAAGAGGTTTTAAACGCGACGT
>CAEGAF010074906.1:0-15668 GCA_903067075.1 Micropoecilia bifurca | reverse complement strand
AAAATATTCAAAACAATACACAGAAATGGAAAGTTTAACTTTTCTTAAACCCATTTCAGTATTATAGACCAAAGTTAATTTAACAAAAATATGGGTGTCAATCTTTTAACACATTCATAAGTGTTACTTTAACACAAGCTGACTTGGACACATATAAACACTTTTGGGTGTTAATTCAACACTGGCATTTTTACTGTGTAGTAGTAGTAGATTTTTATTATGATTGCTTTTCATCAGCTGCTTGTACCAGTTAAGTATAAAGAGCTTGCTTTATCTTTGTCTCTCTTTGCAAAAGTTTCTGGGAGGAAAACGAGCCCAATAACCACATAAATGAGGACTGCGGTTACATCGTCAAGACGCAGGTGATGGAACGTGTGGCGACACAGAGCTGGTACGATGCCCCCTGCAGCATGTCGCTGCCCTACATTTGCGAGAAGGAGATGGGCGGCACCACACAATAATGAGATGTTACCAACAAGATTGACCTTCAGTCAGCTGGTCGTTTTATTTTACAAAGAGGTTGTTTTACTGGAATATAGAATTGGTGTATCTGTGGTTGTGTTTGTATGGGATTTTATGTAATTTCAAATTTGTATTTGATTAGAAGGCACTTTAAGATGCCAACATTTCTGATCATTTGAAAGAATCAGCAGCAGGATTAAGTTAAACTACCATTTAATCACTATTGAATAACTCAAATTATTAAAATGTGTGTAAAAGGGATCTTGTGAATTTCCAAAGTTTTTCAGGTTAACTGTATTTGACCTGTTGTTTCAGCAATTTATCAGATTAACACAAATAAACTAAATCTGTGCTATAATTTCTAGTCTGCCATTAAATCTAGTGTTGTTTGTTTACCTCTGGTTCTATGTTTATCTGTTTTTGTCAAGGGCAATTTATTTCTTTTTATAATAGTGTTGCAAATGAAGATTTTAATCAACAATGTAAAACTTTTTACTGAAATGTGTTCTATAAGTTCAATCATTTGCTTAAGATCCAAAAACCTATTTTTGACTTTATTTCTGGCAATATTCAGGTTTTAATCATGTTTAAAAAATGTGAAAGGAATTTTTTAAGTGTGACAAAAAAATATAGTTATTCCAAAATGGAAATTAACACCATACATATTAATTCAGGGGTTCAATTTTCACACCACCAGCAGGTGGCAGTGCAAACTGACAGCAGGTACCTTTGTTAATTTGCCTAGGCTTCTCAAGTCCCAACTAATAAAGTGGGTTCATTCATTAACGCCACTAGTCCTTTGTTTTTGGTCTTAAAAAAGAGGGACATTAATCTAATGCTTTTCAAATTAATATATTTATATTCAAAATGTCTGCACATTGAGAGCAGGTTAGGAAATTCCTTGTTTATGTCCACAATAAAGCTGACTGGTTCTGATTGTGATCATGGTTCAGTGCAGTACATGTTAGAAGTTATTATGCCGACATGGTCCATGTTTATCTGATTATGTTTATTGAGATCATCATCATGTTTTGCTTTTTATGGTTTACATTAAAAAACTACAGTGATCTGGTACTGCAGTAATAAGGTCCTGGGTTCAAATCCCAGCCCGGGTCCTTCTGTGTGCAGTTTGCATGTTCTGCCTCTGAATCCACAGGTTCTCTCTGGCTTCCTCCCACAGTCCAAAACCATAACTTAGGTTAGTTAATGACTGCATGAGACAGCAGGTAAGTGATATTTCATTTCTTTAAAGTCCCACTTGATTATTGCTTACACAAAACAAATCTAAATCCCTCTGCATCCAGTCTTCCGTGTGACTCTGTCCTCTCTCTGTGCCCTCAAAGTGGACTAAGAGCTTCACTGAATGAAGAGGCCAAAAGGGGAGAGAGTTAAAGTGCAGGGTTTTGCTCCTGAGCTCGTTACAACTGAGAGATACCAGGAAGTAAGATAGCCCTCTTCTGTCCCAGTTCATTAGCCTGGATTACAGCCTGAGACTTACTGCAGGAGAGAAGGATGGAGCAGCACAGCAGCCCTTCGCTCAAACTGTCAAACAAATAGAGCAGGAAATCTCAAGTTCAGTTCTGTTTCTGGAAATTGTGCTCAGATTTGTTGTAATGAGAAATGCATCATCAACAGGACTTTTAACAGAACATTTACTGTTTGCTTTGTTCATGATTTCTCTACAACTAAGGGAGAAAATTATTTGACAATTTAAAAAAAAGGTCTAAAAACTTTCTACAATTGATGCATGATATTAAATTTCCTCAATGCTGACAGTATTGAGGAAATCTAATTATTTGACAATTTAAAAATTATTTGACAATTTAAAAAAAAGGTCTAAAAACTTTCTACAATTGATGCATGATATTAAATTTCCTCAATGCTGATAGTATTGAGGAAATCTAATTGTTTCCTCCTGACAGTAGATGCTTTTTACATGTCTAGTCATCGTTTCCTCTATCACTATGAAAACTGGATGCTGTGTTGTCCTTTCTTATGTCTGTTCAGGCAGTCAATCGAATGACAAAAGAAAACCGAGTCAGCAACTTTACCTTGAAGAAAAGATAGGAATTTTTGCCTACTGCTTTAAGAAACCTAAAAATAAAACTGCATTGCTCTAAGTCAGCTAAGAACGAACAGTATCGTTTGACATCTTACATGAAAAAAATATTAAATGACGATATTAAATGTATTGATTTGCTTTCACCCAAAAACTTATATTTCTTGTTAGCTTAATAAAAACAGATTAAGGGTGCAGCGCTCATTAGACCCACATCTCACCTTCCTATTAGAAAGCATTTGTTGTCTTGCTTTGTTTGTTTACTGTTTGTCCCAAGCCAATAAGAAACCTAATTCAATACAATTTGATGCAATTTCTTTGCATTTGATATGAAAAAAGAGAAAGAAAAATAAGTATAATGTACTGTAGAATACAGAAAGAAAAACAGCAACAAGAAGAATAACAAAATAATGCGTTGGAAAGACGTAGGATGAAGGAAAACATTTTCTCCCACATTACTGACCAATCAGACCTCCTTCCCAACAGCCTTGTGACTTGTCCATTATATCTTGATTTGAAATGAAGAATCTGTGGACATTGTTTGAGCTGTGATCCCAATCGGTTCCAGAGTTTAACTCCACATATAGACACACAAACACCACTTGCATCTTAAAGCTACCGCGGCCCCTCATTCAACCTTTTCTCTTTGTGTAAAAATATGTTAAATATTTGTAGGTGGTGCATTTTTATTGGCTTTATATAGAAGTTTTACCGCAAAAAGTTCTACAAAATAAAGGAAAGGTCAACAATTGGGGCTGCCAGAATAAGAAAGACATGATCAGCAGATTCTATTTTATGTACAATTTTTCCAGCATGTTTTTGGAGAGAAGACAGAGTAAACTAATATTTCCCACAAATTTCTATACAAAAAACTCACAAGGAGCAACATTTATGAACAATACAATAAGTACTATGCATTATTTTCTAAGAAATATTTAGCCTTTTTAAATAATTGAGACACTTTTAGAAACTTCACTTGTATCTGATGTGTGGCTTCCAACTTCATTTGCTCTGGGTCTTTCCCAAGAATTAAATGTTTGATACAGAGTCTATATTTTTATTGTTTTTATCATAAACACCATCTATATTACTATATATTCTCAGTAGTTATGCTAAGAACATTATTTAAATTTGTGTTTTACAATACTTTGGTATAAAAGCACCAAAGGTTGAGCAACTTCATCTCTCACCGATGTTGTGAAAAGATGACGAAGTTCAGTTTTCATTCCTTGTGACTTTCTCTGTTTCTTCCCCAAAATGGAATAATAAGGTTGTAGAGACAGATTACTGTACTCTGTTATAATAAAGTTTTGCTTGTCAAAAATCCAATGTACTGTTAGTCAACTTATCCAGAACCTGAAAAGCTCAGAGGGATGGTTGAGTTTCCTTCCTTCCTCTGGATGGATCTCCAGTTCAACACAGAAACAAAAGGGATGATTGTTCATGGACTCATTCAACCTTTAAGGATCACATAGTGCATCACTGAGACAAAGGTTTTGTGATCAGATTAAACTTACTGCTGAAGATAAACATGCATGAAGTCCTCATTCAGGAAGAGTTTAGTGTGACTTACAGCAGGTTTTATTTTTAGCCTGCATCATGTGAGCCTGAGGAAAGAGATAAACATTTCACAAGTGTTTTAGCGTCTTAGGCAGACAAAGAGCCAGCTGGAAAACTTTCAGGAGAATAGAGTTAGTCTTACCTGATGACGCCCATATTTGATTTTCTAGTTTTCTGGTATTTATAATATAAAGTCAAAAAATAAAGACAACCAGAGTAAATACAAAATTCAGGCATGTCTTTTTGTTGTATCATGAAATAGTTGTGACAACTCATGTCCTTGAACCAGTTTCACTAGCAATACCAATATTTTATTACTGACAGACTTGCAGATTTTGTAAAAACAGAGAACATTTTAAAATTCACTTTAATACTCTTCCTGAGAACATGACATAGGTCCTTAAATGACTGTGCAACTAGTTCTGAGGTCCTCATGATTCCTTGAGCTGTGATTCAATATTTCTACAACACATTTTTGTTGTTGCTTTTGGATGATGACTTCTTCGTTTCTGAACGGACTTTCAGCTCATGTCAAAACCAAACACATATTTCTGTGGATAATCTCTCTCTTTCTCTTATCAGCGTCAACCAGCATCATCATTGGGTCTTTTCTTTTTCCTCTGGGGTTGACATTCCACACCAAAACACATCAATTCCCAGGATTGTTAAATCTCTGAACAGAATTGGGTCAGTTTAGAGATTTAGATTTTATTGAAATCTTCATCTAAAAGCGCAGCCAAAATGTGTGATATGAATTAATTTTGTGATTAAATTTCATAGGTCCAAAAATACTTGTTTCATTTAGAGCTTAATTTGTCCAAAGAGTACAGAATGATTTAAACATGTTCTTAAATTTAGCTCCCAGAATATGTGCTTTTTTGCTTCCTCTTTTTAGCTTTATATTTTTGAAATATTCAGTCAAAATGTGCACTTTTATGTGGAATCGAAGCGATTGGCAGAAAATCATATTTTATGTGAAAATTCAAGAATTCAAACATGCATCAGGCTCCCATTCCTGACCTCTATCCTTCCACTCTAATGAAAAGAGGTGATCTAATTACCATTACTTGCCCCACCTCCTCTAAATTTGCCCACCCAGATTTCCTAGAAGAAGAGTGCAAATCCTCCTGACGTTGCAAGTCAGATTACGAGATGCCAGAGGGGTAGACCAAACAAGATCAAACCAAAACCTTCTCCACTTCACATCAGAACATGGCTCAAGCCCTCGTCGGCTGCTCTCCTGTTGGCCTCTACGTTCTCCAGGTGCCATCCAGTCTTGGAGTGTTTATAGGAGCAATGAAGACTTTCATGAAGACCTGATAACTTTGGACAGGTTCTGAGAGCATATCTTTTTCTTGCAGTGCATCTCTTCAGTTGCAAAGATAACCTGAAAGTTTTTTGAAAAAGGCACAATGCTACAGTTGACTCTTGATCCACTTTTCGTCCCTACCTTTGCAAGTCAAGTGTGACGCACGTTTAGCCCGACCCGCTCTAATACCCTAACGAGATTGGCCGTCCCCGGATATCTCATAAAACCCCGATTAACCAGGCTCAGCTCATTAGCTCTGCCAAACCAATTCGCCCCTTGTCAACCTCCGCTCCTAACTAACTGTCCCATCAACCCCCGTAGACATGAAAAACATGGCCTACAACAAAAAAAAAAACAAGTGACTGCAAAGACATGCTGGTTAAAACACCTAAGAGTTAATTCAATGATGCCCATTTAACCATTCTATTGTTTTCTCCAATGGTTTTATAAAGTTTGGGTTAATGATATCTACTTCAGAATCATTTGTGTTTGGAAAGAAATAAATTACATCATTTCTTTGCAAATCTCGAATCCCTCAGGTTTCCATCTACGTTTTTCACTTAACTTTCTGCCTTCCTTTGGTTCCTCACGGGCTTTGATGTCATTTGACCTCATAACCTCTTTTTTTTCTTCCAATCAGTTTACCTGTTGCACTCTGCCATGTTCCATCCCCCTGTTTCTCTCAGTCTCGCTCCTTCCCTCTGTGTTTCCATCTTTGTGCTTTATCCCTTCATCCCTTATCTCCTTCATCCCTTCCAATCCTCATCTGTTCTTCACAGTGGAGGAAGGGCAGGAGAAAGAGAGAGTTTTTTTTGCAGGTGAAGCTAGATCAGCAGTCTGCATTGGGTAGAGCATCAGAGGAGCTGGCGAACCTGGGACTGTGGAATCTAAACTCATAGGGACCACAGAGCCGGAGTAGGACCAGCAACTGCCCGGTTGCAGGAGACAAGATCCTAACTGTGAGTGAAAAAGGTGAGTTTCTGCTTAAGTGTTTCTGGGCAGGTGATTCCACTTAAAGGAAAGATTAAAGGAAGATTTTTAAGTTTGACAAACAACATTGCTTCACCATGGGAATGCAGGCAAACTGTGGCAACCAAGGATTTTTTTTGCATCTCCATTTTGTGATTTTGTTTCACTGATTTCTGGAATCTAATTCATCCACGATTCTCAAGGAGCCACTAAAGGTTTTTGTCGTCATTCAAGCAACCACTCCAGTAGCTTCAAGCTAGCATGAGCATAAGCTCATTTTAAGAACTTACCCTTGACAGATTTCATCATCTTGATGTCAGAGTTTGGATTAAAAACAAGCACCCAAAGAAGATCTTGGTCTCAGTTGAAAAAGATGTAACCAAACCTAAAACCAATTCCTGTCTCTAAGATTTCTTCTACAAGACTTTTTCTCATGAAGAGAATTTCTGTTTTTATGATCTGTTTTCAACCAAAACATGTAGAACTCACATTAGATGTTTTATGTGCTAGTTCTAAGACACTCTACCTGTGTGTGCTGGTTATGGTTTTGACTCCAAAAGAACAATTTCTTTCTTCATCATCTTCCACATCGCCTCGCTCTTTCCCTGATCCTGAGGTAAAGAGTAGTAATCGGATGAGAGGAGATTTGGCCGTAAAGCCTCCTCTGAGATCTCCAAGATTTAAAGCCGTGCAGCAAACCCACCTCAGAAACCCCCTCAACAACAGAACTACTACACTTCCTGTCTTCCCATCTTCTATCCTCCATCCTATCACAGGTTCTATCTTCTACATGTGCAGTAGACAGGTCAGCAATTCATTTCATCTCCATCATAGTCATGTTTTATTGTGCACAAGATGCTGGGGTCAAGAGGGCAACACTCTGGATTTTTCCCTATGCAACAAGTTCATATTTCAGCTGACTCTTTAAAATTTCTTGCTGTTCTGTTCGCTATGAATTGCATACGGTGTGCAAGTTGTGTTTTTGCATCCTAAGTTCCTTAAATATCATTTTTAATAGAACTAGGATAAAAAGTGAACAAGATACTCTGTAAGAAAAAAAAAGAAGATATAAATCATGTATAAATCCTGCGAATGTGTTTGATTTTAGGCTTGAATGTTGGCCTCAGTAGGGTGTAAGCAGGTTCTTGGCATTAAATTTGTCAGACGTCAGTATCCCATTACAGAGTATTAGTTATACTGTACACTTCTGCACGCAAGGCCTTTGGGAATTTTTGATTCTTCTTTGACATTTAACCCTTCATATGTTGTCTGACAAGGACACAAGTGACTGAATGAATACCTTATATTTATGATTATTACTAATATCTTCAAACAGCAGGTAAACAGCTTTTTCAAATGTTATGTATTGCAATGAGCGCAAAACAGGACTCAGAATCCTGAAGTTAAAAGGTTGACACCGTTTTCCCCTCACGTTATTCTTCTTTTTATAATGTACTTACATAGTCCTCTTTTTCATACCTCCCTATTTTATCCTACTTGCCAGTATTTGACCTGTCAGGATTATAACATGAGTTTTGGATTACATAAGCAGAAGCAGATGTTTGTGATTTGACGGTGTAGCAGAAACCAACAGCTCTAGATTGATAAATCCAAGTCGCTCACTTATCCAGAGAAATTTCAGAAGATGTTAGTGTAATTTATTGCTGTGTCAGCTGAAATGAAGTTTATTGATCTCAGTAAAATAAGAGTGATATATCAAGCTCTATGCATGAAGTAATTAATCTATATTTTGTGTGTAATTTCGTCTTTGCCTTACTGTTCCTTCTTGTACTCCGTTTTGCCACAGAGTGACTGTGTCATCTTCCATCAGTAACATCCTCAGGCGACTGTCATCATGGCAGCTGAGAAAGCTGAAATGGATGCACTGAAAAAGGAGTGTGATGGCCTCCGTGCTCAGATTGAGGTGAGCATTTCCCGAATGAGACAAACTACTTCCTGTAGAAACTCCTTAAAACTTTCAGACAGGAAGCAATATCTTCATCAGGGTATTTTCATCTGGTCTGACTTTCATTACATTGTTTATCCATTAAAATTTCTTCAAACGTGTTCTTTCTAACTTATGTATTCCCTCATGTGGCCGCTAGGCGGCGCGTAAGGCCGCGAACGACACCACCATGACAGCAGCAGCCAATGGCGTGGCGCCTGTGGGCCGAGTCCAGCTGAAGCTCCGGAAGACACTCAAGGGCCACCTGGCAAAGATCTATGCCATGCACTGGTCAGAAGATTCAAGGTCAGAGGATGGGAAATGCAAATTTTTATTGAATATTGTGCCTGTTTTTCATAATGTTTGATTAATTTGTTTAGCTCAAATAATAGCCAGAACTATGATTTGAGCTAAACTAGTTGTTTCTCCCCAGATAAATTATATTTATTAAAATTTCACGATTTGACATTTGAATAAATCTTGTTTCTGTAACTTACTTCAGTAACTCAGGTGGAACATCTTAAATAAAACATCTTGATTTATTTTATCTGTAAAAGAGGAGCAAGGAAAAACAAGATTGTATTTCATAACGAGCTTAAAGCTCTATTTTTTATGTCTCATCACTGTCGTCTAACGCCTTAGATAAAAAGTATATATATATTAAAAAAAAATTTAACCGGTAGGTCAAACAGTAGGAAAAAAAGTAGTCTCTAAACACAAACTGCTCTTTAAGATGATCAGTTTTACTTTTTTTCTATTGAACTGGATATAAAGTTTCTTAAGGTTTATAACTTATTTCAAAGCTTTCAAATTCAGAAACCACATTGAACATTGTAGAGAAATAAATATATTTTGAAAAAAATATTTTCAAAACATTTTGACTCTAGTCAGATCCCACATGCTCTGGTAAAAAAAAAACATTCATCCACCCATTAATTATCTCAGGGTTACAAGAAGATGAAAACAACAATTTCTGGGTGCAAACTCTTAACTGCGATATTTTTTTTTCTAATCTAAAAACCAGCTGTATTTACAGTGATGTTGTGTTTCCCTCTAAGGCAAATGGTCAGTGCATCACAGGATGGCAAGCTTCTAATCTGGGACACGTTCACTGGAAACAAGGTAGGATCACAGCCAGCATTTCATCAAGTGTGAACTATATTGCCTAATGACTTATTGCTTAATTGCCTTGTTTCAAATTCTTATGAACAGTAGTTTTGGTATGAATAAAAAAATTATATATATATATGTGTGTGTGCGTTATGCTTGCATGCTTGCAGACATTTTGACTAGAATAAACTTTCTAATTGAAAGTTAAGTTAGTGAAGTCCCCTTACTGTTCTGTGAGTTCGAATGGGGGACATGTTGGCAGACAAAGGACATTAAACACCTAAACGATAAGTTTGATTAAGTGGTACTGGTGACTAAAACCTGAATGAAATGAAAGTCTGAATGAACTCAACGACTATCCTGAATTTCTCTCCTCAGTTGGTTGCTGTCCCCCTGAAGTCTGCTTGGGTGATGAGTGTCGCCTTCGCTCCTTCTGCTAACCTGGTGGCCAGCGGTGGTCTGGATAACATCTGCACAGTCTATAACATTAAGGCTGCCAGTCCCAAGACCCTCAGGGAGCTGGATGCACACACAGGTGAGGACAAGCCATGTCAGCTACCTTAACAACTTTAATGTAAGCCACTTTAAATAAAAATTGTGTCTCTCACACAGGTTACTTGTCTTGCTGCCGTTTCCTTAGTGATTCTGAGATCCTGACAGCTTCTGGTGACACCACCTGGTGAGTTTCTAACTGTTAAAAACACATTTATCCATCCAGGAGCCATTTGTGGATGGATTTTTTGGGGGCTCACAACTGTATATCAAGAATGATGAAACTCACTTTCCCTGGACAAGTGGGGAAGCAAATTACAAAACATTTGAATACTTTCTTGGTTTCATTAAGATATTGAATGTTTACTTTGTTAATGGGAAGATTAAAAGGTACAATATAATTTTGATTGATATTTTAGTCTTTAAAAAAGTTAAATAAACAAATAATTGGGCCTGCAAGAAGTTTATACTGGACAATTTTGGTTCACATGACAAAAAAAATAGGAAACTAAGGTTATATATCTCTGTAACACTTTATAAATTGAGACTTGATTCATGTTTAAAATAAAAATAAAATCTCTATTAGTTCATTTGTAAAAGTGAAAACCCTTTTAGTAAACATTCACAATGACAACAATCTGACTTTTATGGTTTTGTTTACATAATCAAAAATTAAACATTTTGAAATCGATGTGGGTTTTAAATAATTTACTTTCATTTTTGTACTTTATTCAACTTTGACATAGCTCTAATAACTGAAATAAGTATGTACTTAAAAGCAAACAATTGAAACCTGCAATTTCTGCTTTCCATATTTAGCCGGTTTTAATTCATTTCTTCTGCAGTATAGAAAAAGTTATGTAAATTCTATAAATGTTATTTAATCTTAGTTTATGTACCCTCTTAAAATTATATTAATTTCACAATGTACTGTAATATAATTTACATCAATGGATTTATTATGATTATTTTATTTTCTATATTGATTTCCAAGCATGTTGCTGTGCCATTGGCAAGACGCATAATTCTTGTAATTATTTGTGTGTTCTGCCAATGTGTTGTTTTTGACTGTTTGTATGGTTTTACTGTATAACATATAATTTGTGCTCACATTTAACAAATACACAAATCCTAATAATTAGATTCAAAATGCCACCAACATGCCATCCTTATCTGTCCCAGCTGCCTGTGGGACCTGGAGACGGGCAAGCAGAAAACGGTTTACACCAACCACATCGGCGACTGCATGTCGCTGGCCCTGTCTCCAGACATGAACATGTTCATCTCAGGAGCCTGCGACTCTCTGGCCAAGCTGTGGGACCTGAGGGAAGGAACCTGCAAGCAGACCTTCTCCGGACACACCAGTGACATCAACGCCATTTCTGTGAGGATTGTTTGATGGTTTGTTTTACAAGAATAAAGAAATCTCTTTAATAGAGTCTGTAGGACAGTGTAAAGTATGTTTAAAGATCACCAAAAAAAACTACCTATGATCACCAAACCTAAACAAATTCAAGAACACAGGAAAAAACAAGTCAGTCTTGAAAGTGTTATGAAGTAACTTCTAATGGTTTCAGTGAGTTGACAAAGGCTTGTCTCACTTCTGCCAAAAACATCCTGGTGTTTGTTATGCCACGCCATCGTCCTTCTGCTACTTCCTGTCATCTTTTTTCCACCATTAGTAACATCTGGTTATGAATCACATGACTTGTGTGATGCAAAAAAAGTGTTTAGATTGCAGTTTTGCAAAATACACTATTTTAATATAGCCATAAAAAACCTATAATCCTAGTGCAAAAATGCTTTTTCTAAAGACTTGAGCACCTCGAGTGTCGGCATCCTGCACGATTTAGTTCTCTCCCTGGTGGTAATAACGGCCTTTTCAGCATGTCAATGTTTTCTTAGGGCTTCTAATGAGCCATCACTGGATCCAGGTGCGTTAAACCAGGGAGAGAACTAAAACGTGCAGGATCCCGGCCTTCCAGGACCCACTTTGGGCACCACTGGGTCTAAGATAGCCATTACTTTTACGCTCAGGACCCTGCTGGTTTAGAAAGTTGCATTTTGTTTATCCTATGGTTATCATTCTCCAATCTAAAACACTTAAATGTGACAAAAGCCTTCACAAAATGTTTTTCTTCTCAGCCCCATATTACACTAATCTCCGCCATCTTTTCCTCAAACACTTTCACTTTATTTCTTCCACTTTCAGTTCTTCCCCAGTGGAAATGCCATCATCACAGGCTCTGATGACTGTTCCTGCAAGATGTACGACCTGCGCTCCGACCAGGAGGTGTTGGACTACACAGACACCAGCCTGAACGCCGGCGTCACATCTCTGGCCCTCTCCAACTCCGGCCGCCTTATCTTTGCAGGCTATGACGACTTCAATTGCCACATCTGGGACTCACTGAAGGGCGAGAAAGTTGGTAAGAGCTCTTTAGTTTTTCTATAATCATGGCTTCATGGATGTGTTAGCTCAAATGTACGCAAACAAGCAGACAAGTGCAGGATTATTACTCTGTTTATCGTCTGTTTGCTTGCAATTCACCCCGTGTCCTGCAGGTGTGCTGTCTGGCCATGACAACAGGGTGAGCTGCACCGGAGTCCCGGTTGATGGAATGGGCGTCTGCACAGGATCCTGGGACAGCTTCCTCAAACTGTGGAACTGAGGCACTTCAGTGGGAGGAAAACATCTCGGGGAGAAAAGAGGAGGAGCAGAAATGAGGAGGAAAGAATTAAGAAATGAAGGAAAGAGGAGGCATTGTGTGTAAAAAAAACAAGGAGGATGCATGAATACAAAAAGGCCTCCTCTTCTTATCTTCCTCTCTTCTTCCTTAATAACGTATGAAAAACATGAGTGTTGCGAATGAGCCTCGTTGTGTAAATGGCACCAGGGAAACAATGCGTGATGCATCCTGCTGAATGTGCAGAAGAACTTCAGGGTTGTCATTTTAAATAACGAAACACGTTTTTAAAAATAGCACAATTAATCTAAATGTTGCCAGAGCAGGGGGGAAAAAAGCTCTGGAACAGAAACACATAGAGGTTTTTGTCAATAAAAGGAGATCAAAGGCATAAGCACTGAAGACAAAGTTATAGAATAACATTTTTTTTTCTCGAGATCATTGAGGTGTAAAAGAGCCCTGAACTTCCATAGATCAGGTATTAATTAATTTATACCTGATAGTGCAACAGTTAGACTGAAGTTGATGTACAGTGGGGTTTTTTTCTTTCTTTTTCTTTACTTTTTTTTGTCAGACTATACACACACCAAGTGTAAATATATTGCAAAAAGTCATCATTGCTCGCCTCCTAAGAACAGACAGAGTTTAACAGGGTGGAGTTACACCAAGCGGATGTGAAGAACCCCAAAAGAAAGAAAGTTTCAGTCTGGAAACAGGCTGGTAGCCTGGGCTGCAGGACGGCTGCCTAATCGGAAAAACATTCTGTAAAAACATATAAGCTTAATTTCATCCCCCTCAGCCCAGCTGCATTCTGTAGTTATTGCACAAGTGTTCAACTCTAATGTACAAAAGGCAAAAATGTTCCCTGAAAATCTTTCTAATAAATAGTTCTGCATTAACGTTATGTTGGAGTTTGTGTTTTTTCGGGGGGTTTTTTCTCTGTTCCCAAGAGTAGCTGCAGTGCTTTCTAACAGTGAACCTTTTCCACATCAGAACCAGAAACTTGAATGTGTTTGGCATTTTCATTAAGTCAAGGAAACACATAGAGGCACCTAACTGAAATATAAATGGAAACCAGAGTTTTTCAAAGTTTTCACCAGAAGAACTTGGGAATTGTGGTCTGCATTTTTAATCAGCCTCCTTAGGTCTAATAACTCTAAAGTAAATCAAATGCACTTATATTGTCTACACAGTAAACAGAGTCCATCTGTGTGGAATTTAATCTCAGCTTGAGTATGGCGGTTTCAGTGAAGGCTTCTGATGTTTCTTAGACAATATTAGAGAACAGAACAAGGGACACAGTAGAAAGGTCAGAAAGAAATTTAAAGCAGTGTTATGTTATAAAATGATGAGCCTAATTAGAATAGCTCACACAGTTCTGTTAAGCTCATTTTCTGAGGACGGAAAGAATGATCAGCTGCCTGGTAACTCTGGAGGAGCTGCAGAGATCCACAACTCATCTGGGAGAATCTGTTAACGGAATAACCTTTAGACTTGAACTCTAAAAATTCACTATATGTAGAATTTTGACAAAACGAAATTTCCATCTACTTCCTTTTTTGCTGATCTCTCTGGGTACTTTAGTTTCCTCCACTCACATTATTGGGTTAATTGGTTTCTCCAACTTGCCCCTGCAAGTGTGTGTGTATTGTTTGTCCTCTATCGCCCAATGACTGCATGAGATAGAGGCACCAGGGTTCTTTGCAACCCTGGTGCAAAGAACCCTGCCAAGTACAACTTGCCTTTGTCGATAGGAATAGAAAATGAATGGATGAAAACTTGACAGTTGGATGTCCGATTCCCACATGCATCATTTGAATGTCCTCTTGTGGCATTAAAAGAAGTTTCTCATTTTTGCTAGTTGATCTCAGCTGAGGGAGCTCAGCTGCTTATATTTACTGTCACCAACCAGTATAAAGTTTTTCTGTGCCTCATTGTAAGGCTTTTGAAGATGTAAGTGTATAGACGTGTTTGTATTTTCTTATATCATTATAATTTGCTTTCTTTTATTAAAAAAGCACTTTATTTTCATTTCAGGTACAATTTTCAACAATGTATTAATTAATGTTTTCACATGCCTTTCAATACTTGGAGAAATGAATGAATTAGTCTTAAAAATTCAGATGACAAATGTACATCATTATTCTAAAATAGTGCACTCAGCCTATCTTCTCGGATTTTTTGTGTGTGTGAAATAAATGTTTGGTGTAGTAGACAATTTTACAACAGCAATTAAAAAATTAACATTTTAAAGGCTGTTTTATGTTCGCACAGCAGGAGGCGCTATAACCACCCATAAAACTTGCTCCACCCCGGTCTCTTAATCCCAATTCAGTATGTTTGGTACTGATATTTCCAACAGCTCTTGAACTGCACACCAGCCTGAACTGAGCACCGGGGCCTTCATCTCCTCTCACCGGGTATCAGCCACCAGCAACCGGCCATGGCGCGGAGGTTCTTCGTCGGGGGAAACTGGAAGATGAACGGAAATAAGGAGAGTCTGGAAGAGCTGATCACCATCCTGAACACCGCCAGCCTGGACGACCAGACCGGTAATCCAGACTGATGAGCGGCTGCGGGGTTGGATCCCATATAATTATCCGTGATTAGCTGTGTTTTCTAAATAAAAGTGTTAAATAGATGCAGCTCGAGGTGGAGTCATGTGATCAGGATGACTTGCGAAAAGTCCTCTGACGTTTTGGTCTTTAAGTTTTAGAAAGTAACTGAGTACATTTACTCAGTTACTTGCACTTCTATTGAGAATGTTTTCTACATGAAAGAACCTACAGTTTCTTTCAGACCATTAAAGTTGAGCACAGAATAAAATCTCTTATTGTTTTTGTACTTTTATAGTTTTGCAATCAAATCCTAACTATGTATATATATACACATAGGATATATAGTTATATAGTTTGGATTTGATTATAATATAATTTTATTATAATTATCAAGCCTAGTAGCAAGACCTGCTATATAAAAAAAAAAAAAAAAAAAAAAAAAAAAAATTCCCTTCTCACCCATCGGGGGGTGGTCTCTTTCATCCTCTGAGCTCGGGTCCAATACCAGAGGCCTGGG
>CAEGAF010074889.1:0-17279 GCA_903067075.1 Micropoecilia bifurca | reverse complement strand
ACTGTTTAAACTATTTCCATTTCTTCTGCTTTCCTTCACTTCTTATGCTTCTCTCTACTTTTTCTTGCTTTTCTGCAGCAGACATTCTGCTAATATGCATTCTCACGGCTGTTTCGCTAGGAACAGCTATTTTTCTAGTTTGTTAATAGTTTTTCTGCCAAGCTACTTGTGACTTAGTAGCCAACACAACCACAATGGATGACTTACAGCAAATGCTGGTTGAAAAATGGGATATCATTCCAAAGCAGTTGTAGCCACCCTGGTGACCACTGGTGACAATTGAGGAATCTTGGTCTCCCATTGCAATGCTCCCATTTTCACATTTTAAATATTAGTTTTACCTATAGTTTAACCACAGACAACAGAATGATCAAAAATGATATACATATACTGGTGTGCAGTTTATTTGCTTAATACTTGACGTGTTTATCCACAGATCTGGAAGGGAGAGCAATATTTCCAATTAAGGGATAGAGGAAGAGGGATTGCAGACTGAAGCAGAGGTTGAGTCTCATGATGAACCAAAGTGAGGACAAACAGAGGGAATTGAAGTGAACCTGGAACCAGGAGTACCACACAAAGGGGTAAGAGCATTCCTGGTACAGGATCCAGGAAACACGAAGGCCATAGTCCACAACAGACACAAACAAGTAAAAAGTCTTTTCAGGCTTGGGGTTAATCTACCAAATAGTAATGAATGCTCCAGCAATGAGGTCTGATCTGCCTCAGCCTAATATACCCCTAGAAGCAATTTGATGGTATAGAAGCCAGCTTGGGGAGAATCAGACTCCAGCCTTCTCATCGGAAATCTGCACAACCCAGGAATCAGCCCAGTGTTCCTCCATTAGCCTACTGTTGATTTGAACAACTTCTATCTAGCAAGTCTACAAGCCTTAACTAACTGCCACAGTCAGTTATTACCTCAAGTTACTTCATTCTTAAAAGAACTGACCTGATCATTTTCTTTTATCTTGTTCTATTTTATATATTGTAATAGCTAAACTATACCATCTGAATTCACCCTATTTACACCATTACTATTGAGGCAATGTTTAATATTGTCTGTAAATTAGTTTTGTATAAAATAAAAATTGCATTTATTGTTTTTGTACCACCTAAGCGATACAATACCCAGATGTGAATTCCTTGTGTGGGTTACACACTCAACTAATATACCTCATACTGATTTGATGTGAATTATGCAACAGTCAAATTTTTAGTTAAGTGGCGCAAGATTTGCTAATCTACCTTAAACATTCAATCTGAAAATCCAGTGTATGGTATCTCTTATATTTTGCCTTTTCGATGATTCCTTGATAGGTGTCTGCACGTCTTGGATACAAGAATAAATTGACTTTTTTCCCTTGAGTTTGAGTTGCTTACACGCTTGGCTATGTTGAACAGAATTACATTTCATCAAGACAACTGTTTGATAAAACCTAAGCAAATCCTTTCCTCTGCAAAGTGTCTGTATTATTTTTGACATTCCCTTGAAACTGGGAGTCTTCTAAGACAACACGCTTAAACCTCGAACCATTTGAAATATCAAAGTGGTGGAATGGCAACTTTCTAAATGTCACGGTGGGGGATCTTCCAGTCTTTTGATGCTCATTTCTTCAGGAACAGTAATAATGGGTCTGAAAGTATTTCAGCAATCCTGTCATTGCAGCAGTGCTTCTCTTGTGGCAATTCTCCCTCTCCTTGAACACTTACATTCAGAAAATGAATGTAGTTTTTTATATATCTGTACTGTTGTGGATTGTAGATATCAACTGTTCCCATCAGAAGTGTATTTTACTCAGTGAAACATTATGCAAATATAACTAGAATAAAAATCCCCTGAAGGAAAAAAAAAATAGCTGATAACCTTATTTATATCCTAGATATGGACTTGGGGAAAGTTAATCAGACTTCTGATCTTTTTAATGTCCTGCTGGCCACACGTGTGGCTGTGTGGTTCACAGCTGTTTCTGACAGATTGAGTTATGTATAAGTGAATAGATTTAGCTGCAGGGCTTTTGTGTTAAATGCGATCTCTATTATTGACTTGATTGACCCAACAGGGAGTGTGTTGAAGACCAGTTAAATTCCACCATGTTCTAATTAGCAGCTTAAACAACACAATTCTCTTTGTGATGGTTATCCGACACAAGGAAGGCTTTGTCTGTTTGTGCTCTGGCTTGGTTTCATTTATCAGTGTGCCTTCAGTTCATTTTAATTCATATCAACACTCATCCCATGCTCCTCATAGAATATTTAATAGGTGTTAATTAAGTTGCTCAAACAACTTCTTTTTCTTTTTTCTCTACCAATCTTTTGGGATCATGAGGGCCCTGGGAAAAAAATAAACAGAAGCCTGTCATTTCTAGATAAATTAAAGTATAACATAAAAAAAGAGATAAATAGAAACGCATGGAACATGTGTGAAGTAAAATGGTGATATTGAAAAATAAACAAAAGGAAATTATGTGTTTCTTGCAGAATTCAATCTAGAGCTGTGAAGGGGCAGCCAATATGTTGGAGACAAACCGTCATACTAGAATCTTTAAACTCATGAATTTTAAATAATGATGAATTAAACAGGTTGCACTAAAAACTTGCATAAGTAAGACAGGTATCTTCACCCTCAAAATAGAAATGTCTCAAGGCAACAGCAACTCAGATATTTTTTTGCTGAAACATTGCTTCTGCAACTAAGTGCTCTTGAACTTTTTCTACATGATTTAAAAGGGCAATTATCATTACTAATATTTTTCAAGAGGGATAATTTTGTGATTATGTCATGTTCAGGTTTTTGCTAAAGCAATTTTAAGAAGCAGTGACTTAGAAGTACTCAGGTATATAAATGGTTGCTGCAACTTAATCACAGAAATAACTGTAAGGTTCTTCTATGCAAACTATCACTCTGTCATATTTAGTAAAAATCCAATCTTAGACGATGCTTTCAAGAACATTTTTTTAGCTTCAAATATATTGAGTTGCCACAGTTGACAAAGCTCAAAGCAACAAAATGTAGTCGGGACAAAAGTTTGAGGACAGGATCAAAACATGCATCCATGAAATATATCCAGGTCCTGTGGAATTGCTTTATTATTCTGTTGTTACATGTTTTGTAAAATTAGATTTTGGTGTACATGTTCATTTTAACAAATCAAACTGGCACTTCTAATAGGTTCAAAATTCATCAAGACAGTATGTGTAATATTTTAGTTTGTTTTATATTTTCAGTGGCGAGCTGCTGGATGGGTGCTGAGGTTTACTGTTGCCTCTACTTGCCATTGCATCTACCATTCAGTTTAACATTCAGCATGGTTTCCCCAATGCTCCCAGCCCTTTGACCCCTTCACAATATTCTTCCAGACTGTTTCTGACTCTTTTTGACCTTGAGCTGTGAGCTCAGCAGATGTCTAGGAGAAGGACTGGGAATCATCTGCCTCCAACAGCATCAGCATTTCAGGCTCCATGTTGACACTTTCAGAAATCAAGTGGGAGTAAGCTGAATTAATTTTACTTTTAGTTTCCCCATTCTATTTTTAAGAGTAAGAACAGCATAGTCATTGTCGCATTTTTATAGAAATAAGGACAGTGTTGGGATAAAATGGTTAATGATCTACTAATCTGGCTACCTTCAGCTTGATGGTTTTGTTGTACAGATAACCAGCTTTAATTGCTTTTTACTTTGCTTGTCATTCAGAGCAGACAGGAGCTATGACATGTGGATTTCGCAAATTACTTTTTCTTTTTTTTCAAAGTTAACAAAAGCTCCTTCTACTTGCTGAAAAAGTCAAATTCCCAGGGCACTTTTGTAACAGTTTCTGTGTAACTCTGTATGGTTGATGTTATGGCTTCAAGAGGGTCCTCTGAAGTCCCAAGCTCGTCAGAGCTGATGCAGTGTGGAGTTGGAACCATCAGAAAACAAAGGGCTGAGGGAGCATAAGCTCTCATTTTCCAGAGAAAGTTAAAAGCAGCACAGCTTCTTTAATGCTTAGAGGCCTATTTTAGATATTCTGAGCTTTAAATGCCAAACGCATCCAGCTGGGCTCCCCAGCAATGTCAATGATGGAAAAGGGGCTTAAAAATCTAAATAAACTAACAAGTAATTTTCTTCTCACGTGGGAGGCTGTATGCAAAGTGGTGTAAGGAAAAAAATCTTAATTAAAATGACCAAATATCTCTGCATATTGTAACTGGTTACAATTTAAATATTGTTTGGATAAGTAGAGCATGCTGCCATTTGAAAAGATTTGGTGCATGTAGAGGGAAAATGTCTGTTCATTTTCTGTAGCCTCGCCTCCTGCTGAGGATTGCAGAGATGTTGCGGTCTATGTCAGCAGGAATTGGATATGAGACTTTATGTGCATGGAAGAAACGCATTGTAAAGTGCTGTGTTCTGCTCCTAGATTTAAAGCTCTCTATCAAAGAAACAACTTCAGATTTTTCTTGCATCTTTATGTTTTTAGTGTTATCTTGAGCCAGTAGCATAGCAAATATATGGAGATTTTAAAAACAATAAACAAACCAGACTCTTGTCTCAATTAATGAATGTCAGTCAATAAAAAGACATTAAAACACTGTAAATACACATTATGAGAAGGTTTTCACTCTTATTACCTGTCTCATATGACCTTAAATTTCAACTACAGTCATTGTTTCAAAAACAGGAAACATGTTAAGATTTTAAATGAACCAACTCTTAAAAATTGCAAAGAATTCCTTATAACATATTGCTGGTTATTGCCTATTTTCATGAAAAAATATTCAACATGAAAAATCATTGGACCACATGCACATCAATAAAAAATGTTGCAAACAAAGCAGTTATAAAGTTCATACACTTAAAAGGTAATTTTGAAAAACCAATAGGAAAATAAACTATTTTTCTTAACATTGAGACATTTTAAAATGGTCTACAAGTATGTTCAGTAATGAAGTAGTTGTAAAGATATCACAAGTGTCACTGGTTCATTTGAAAGTGTAAAGAAACTGACTGGGTTGTTGAGAAAACTATATTCTGCTGCTCACAGTACATTTAAGAAATTTGTTGTTGTTGACTACCTTCCTGTAAAACAAGGTTGTCACACTTAATATTATTAATATGAAACTGTGGCTTTAAGAATATAAGATGTATTATTATCACTGCTGTGATGACTGATGGGTACTAAACTTAAATGGAAGTGGAACTACAAGTTCCCATCAAATCTTGTTCTGGCTTTACTGAAAGGCATGCATTTTGACTTGAATAACTTGTGCTGAAGGGTAAAAATGAGCAGAGGAACATTGGAAACTGTTTATTCCAATTCAAAATGTCAACAATTCTACTAACATGACTGCGTTTTCAGAATACCCTAAATACAGCACAGGTTCCTTATTGTTTTTAGCTCCTCTTATTTCCCTTTACACCTCAGTGTCTTAAGCTTCTCTTCTGCTGCCATTAAGCATAAAAACACATTTTAAGGTTTTCAATGCTATCAACATGGAATATTTTAAATATACATACAGAATAAACTTAACCTGACTTTAAGTTGACTCTGCTTGTAAATACTCTGCTTGTAAATTTATGTGGACGAATTTCAGATTCCATTTATGATTTTGTCCACTATTTAACAACTAAATTCAAACGTGAATTTAGTTGTTTTTGAGTATATCAGGCTCACACTTCCATCCTTCTGAAGCCATTTTTAATCTTAGCACTTTATATCCTTTTTGTCACTTTGTTTCTGTTGCTCATGAGAACAGTCCCCTCTCCAGCCACACTGTGTAACCTACAGTGATATGTACTAGATGTCTGCCACTTTTCCTTAACCTTAAATGTCACTCCCAGAGATCATGTTAGAAGGGATAATACACTCTCAGCCAATTCAATTGGTCTAGCTTCCACACTGCAGCTTCATTGTGCTAGGAGAACCCCATGATAACAATCAGCTGTACTGATCTGTAATGACAGGACAAGGGTATTGGGGGGTCTGGCTGAGTAGATCTGATGAAGGAGTGGAGAGAGGGCCAAAATTGCAGACAGAGAGTCCCTCTTGCCAGAAGAGGGCTCTACATGTTAGAAAACTAATGGCTCTTCTTCATGGCACTAATGTTAGTCTTCACAATTATTCAAATGAGGTATTCCTGCGATCATCTTTATCATAATCTCACTTGTTTTGTTCATCTTCTTCTGTCAGTTCACCCTTTTACCCCCTTATTCCCTCTTTGCTACTGTTGCCCTCTTCTCTTTATCCTGCACACCAAGAAACCGAGCATTAACACCCTGGTCGAGTCTGACTTGTGTTGAATATTTCAATATGGCTCAGCTTATCAGCCAGCCCCTATGACCTGCCTGGATGAGCAAGTGAGAAGCAGAGATTCGCATGACGAGCTGTGGAATGGATACTATACACAGTCATATATAAGTGAAGAGCTTGCCTCTAGGTGCACAAGCTCATGAATACCAGATCTACTCCCACTCTCATTTATGTGGACGAATCCAAAAATTCTTGATCGGACAAATTTCAGATTCCATTTATGATTTTGTCCACTATTTAAAGCCAAGTAAACTATAATCTTGGTATATCTTCTTTTTTCTGTGATTGTTTTAGTACTTGTTTTGCAGCACAAAAAAAATAAAATAAAATGGTGAATAGACCAGAACAATAGCACTGATGGAGATTGAAAGCTTTTCCCGAAATTAAATTGTGACCAAAGCACCATTAAAAACTCTGCTGGTGAGATACACAATGCACTAGGTTTTGGGTGGTAACCAAGGGTGGAAATTAAAAATATTTTTCACCAGCCACAGTGAAATCAGAGAAAAACAGAGAGAAAAAAAATCATCACAGCACAATAACTGGAGTCTGTTGTAAATCATACCAGTGTTTTGAAGGGATATGAAGTTTGTATTTAAGTCTTCACATACATTTATAGTCGGCAGCAGGGTTGGTGGCTCACTTTTCAGTTTTTGTGAGTGAATTTCTGTCGAAAACAACATAATTTTTATCTGTAAAACCTAATTAGCGACCCAATCTGTAAGCTAGCGGTTAGCCGCCTGAGGACTCACGTCACATTACTATTAGCCAATGCATTTCTTTCATGTCTGTGTTGGTTTTGGCAGGTTGTGTAAACACAATGAGGCTTTTGGAGACTTTTCTGGATTCATAATGTCAATTCACACTCTTCTCAAAAGGAAAATCCCATTTCCTCTACCCATCTCAAAGTCACAGTGGCTGGTAGATATTTGTTTTTTTGTTTAGTTACCAGTCACTGTTCTTATTTTTTATGTTTAATATTCCCCTTGATTACAAGCCCCACCAGTCCAATCCAAGCAACTTCTAAAAAACATGATTTTTTATTCCTAACTCTAAGAAAACCAATTAACTGCAGACTAATTTAATATAAGACATGGACACTAACAGCACAGGTGCAGAGCAAGAACTTAATTTTAAGTAATTATTAACAGCAAACTTTATGCAACCTTAACATTTTTGCAATCATTTCGTATGTTGAGCATTTCCATATTTTGGCTAAAACTTCCACAGAAGATGTGTCTCCAGTCATATGTGCTCCATGCACACCTTTATGTATGACTTTATTGAAATGTTTGATTCTTGTTAGAAAAAAATAATAATTTTGTTGCATCTGGTTCTCTGCGTAGTAGAGGGTTATACACAGGCTGAAGATGAATCAGGTTGTGTTCTGCTATGTAGTTTGTCATCACTTTTTTCAACCTCCTGCTCCAGCATAGGTATTTGGTTTTTGATAAAAATTCAACTGACAATGTAGATGCAGATATATATCAAATATCTGCAGTTATATCAAATATCACTTTTAAAACAAGTATCCAGAATTGCATAGATGGGGGTTGTTGTGGAAAAAAATGCATTGGCAAGCACTGTTAGGTGAAAATCACTCAGTCAGGTTTATTTAATACCATGCGCATGATATGAGAGCCACCAGATCAAAAACCCATGAACAGGTCAGACTGAAGCTCCAAGTAAGGCTCAGTGGTTTCTGTGTCGGCTTTATGTGGACTCAAAGTTGGCTCTGACTGCTATCATCAAAACGGTGCCATCGTCATTGTTTTGATGACGGCAGAAAACATAACAGTTTTATATCATGAATAGGAAACCTTCTGGAAAATTGTTAAACGGCTGAAACAGTGAGTTCTTTTAAATCAAGGCTAAAAACCTGATTAGAGTTGATTGTGAAACATAATAAATAGAATCTTGACCAACATATTTGTTGTGTATTGATGACAAAATGCAATGTTTGCCACTGGTTTCTCACTTGTTGACTTTATGGTGTTCAAAGACCTTTTATTTTTGTGTTTTTATGATGTGAACCACTTTGAACTGCCTTGTTGATAAAATTTTCTATACAAACAAACTTGATTGATTGATTGATTGATTGAGTTGTCCTGTGTGTTCTTCGCCTTTCGCTGTCTGACCACTGAAGATAGTACCAGCTGACCTATCCACTTAACACCCATTTTATCCAGCAAGAGCCCAAAAAGAATTCACATTTCTCATAGAAGACATTCTCAACTCCAATTATATTGTTTTGAACTAAAAAAATATAAAACTTATGAAGGAAGCAAAACTAATAAAAGTTGTTATTTTATGTGAAAGTCCGCAAATAGTTGTAAAAGTGTATGTAAAGTTTTGAAAACTAACTATGTTTGCTTACATTTTGAGAAGCAGCAGTTTTCTTGTCCTATTTATTAGATTACAATGACCTGAATGCCATTGAACAAGGGTGCATACTTGTCAACATCTATTGCCATTAGAGTGATGATTTCAGAACTATTGTCAATACATCTTACCACAGCTCTTGAGTGGTGCCTCAAATGCCACTAAAATGCAAAATCATGCTGGGAATAAACAGACAAAGAAATACCCTCAACTTCTTATTATTGGTTCCTTTGACTTCATGGTTTGTAAGACTTGCGAATTGCCTTTGTTGTTACCAAAACTAACTCTAAAAACTAGGAAAGGGTTAGTCTTTGCAGTAAAGTCAAACCATTGGGATATTGGTCAGTGAACCACAAAGAACAGGAGGAGGCCCTGGCCCCCAAATCAAGATTTTCAGCCAAACATTATGATGGCATTGCTTGAGGAAAGGCTTGACTCAAACCAATAGTGGGGAGTTAAAAGGATCATGGGGTAGCACTGTGTGGGTGACCAAGGAGGGCAAAAGACACAATGCAGCCTCTAATTGGTTTTTCTTTCTGAAACCACTGCTCTTTTTCTCTTGAAGATGTGCTGTGCTCAGACAATCACAACTGAAAGGCTTGCAAAGCCTATTGGATTTAAAGGGAATCCGTATCTTAAAGGGGTGCTGGGCTGCTGAGGGGAGGGGCACAGCAATCAATAATTCATAAGGCCTTTTCCTTATTAGGATTTCTCCTGACTGGGCTTGCAGTTTTTATGCCCAGCTCTGTGTCGGATGAGAAGGTTCCATCGAAGGCAAAGCCACACTGGAACTGCCTGTTCTTCACTGTTGCAACGGCTGCCTACTTTGTCATTCCCACCATGCACTCACAGCTTCTTCAATCTGTAGAGATCCTTTTTGTTACTCATGATTTCTCAGGCTCTTTAAATACAATTTCCCCATTTTAGCATTACAGTGAGGATACTATAGAGTATGTAGTACGTAGAACTGCTGTTGTCATAGCCACAATAGAGATTTTAACACAAATTTTACTTTAATATATTTACTTTAATATATTTACAGATTGATTTAAATCAATAGGTATTTAATTATTATTATTATCATGTGTTTATATGGAATGTGTCAGTCAGTGTGATGGTACTTGTAGCTTTAAGCTTGTGGATTGTCTTTACTCTGAACATTTGAGGTCTGCTGAGTTCAGAGTCACTGGGAACTTCTGGTCAGATCATTCTCATTACACTGCAGCTGCAGCACATTAGGAACTGATAAAATACTTATCTGCCATGTGTTAAGAACTAATCACACACACAGGGCTTCGCTGGATGCCTCTCTATCATTAATTCTCCCTTATTTTCTCCCACACCTTGTTTGGCTTGTCATCCCAACCCATACAATCTGTATCATTTATTATCCTTAGTTTAAATTATCTTCCAGTTACCAGTCCTTTAATCAGGGATGATTAAAATAGCTTCAGTTTGTCTTATCACATCTGTAACTATAACTGTGATCATCCTGTTATGATGAATGAGATTTTAAACATCCTGCATTACCGTTGAAGCCTCTGAAGGAATATCTTCCAGGCGGCCTGAATTCCACATGTTCATTTAATGGCACTAGAAGTGACTGCTGTGCAGGTAGGAGCCATGATGCGAAACAGATAAACAGTGATTACACTCACCATGATAAATGAAAGGGCAACTCGCCAATGTGAGGAGTTTTGCTCATCATAGATCACAATTTGTAAATGCTGCTTGGTCAGGGTGCCATAGTGGAGTGGAGGGCAGCTCTCCTTAATTCAATCAATAGGATTTTATGCAACTGAATGCTAAATTAAAAAAGTGGGTCCAAACAAGCAGTTTCTAAGCATTTTTAATCCATCCTAATAAAAGTATTTGTCACATGTATGTATGTGATTGTGAGGGTAAGCGAGCAATAGGTGTATTTTAGTCTCCAACAAAAAGCCTCTTTTAAAATATTCCACCTTTTTGTATGTCATTTCTGGTTTTTGTGGCAATTTGGTTCCCTGACAAAATGTAATATTTTAATATTTTGAATAGCTTGTTATCCCCAGTTATTGTTTTGCATGCAATTTCATTAGAGCCAAAAGAGTCTTAGTGTGGTAGATGACAGTTTTCTTTCATCAAATAGCATCTAAAATTTACAACACAGTATGAAATGAATATATGCAGCCGAAACTAAATCTTATGCAATATGAAATGGTGCAACTTTTCTCCACAATACTTGTGGAGATTCGCAATTCTCTTTGTGATATATTGCCTGATTTATTTAGATTTTCCTGAGATGTCATTGAAGGAAGCAGTGTGCTTGAAGCTTTGCCTTAAAATACACCCACAAGTGTCACTCCATTTGTCTCTCATGTTGTGAAACAACCAGAAGCTGACAAGTGCGTCACATGATCATCTGGGTTTTCTCTGATCATTTAAAGGCCTAATAATCTTACTGTCTAAAGTAAAATAAATAAAAGTTATAAAATCTGAACAAAATTCTCAAATTATTCTGATGTTGAGTTAAATGCAATTTAAAAAACCTTGCAAATATCTTCAATAAGATTGTTAGGTATTACAGATACATTTTGCATTGCATTAGTTACTTTTCTTACAAACCTCTGAAACAGAACAAAGTAAGGACAAAAGCAAGGTGGAGATTAAAAACGAAGTGACCAGAATAATGTATGTGCAAGAACAGGGTCACTTTGATTGTTTCTCAAAATGTCAGTTTGACAAGTTTTTTTTTATCAGTTCTGCTGTTTGCAGGAGGTCAACAAGTTCAATGGAGAAGGAAAAGGGGAAAAATGGCTTTTAATAGTGTGGAAAGAGCTTATACATGTATGTGGACAAATTCCTGACATAAATATGAGTGATTTTTAGTTTGATAACCTTTTACATTAAAATTGCTGAGAATGTTATCTTTGTGCATCCATAGATAAGAAGGTATGTGTGTAAAAAAAAATTTGTATTTGTAAAAAATAATTACACAAAGTAAACATTTTTGGTGTTTTTACAGATACAAATAAAAAAAAAACAGCTGACCTTAAAATTCCTCCCACAATTACAGATATATACCTAACTATTGACTTCACACCAAGTGTTTTAAAAGCTTGGAAGCCATTCATATTTTAAAACAGAAACTCAGAGTTAAGAATTCTTGTCACATGTTTTGTGTCTTGGCGAAGATGAGGAGCACGAACAGGAAGGAGTAAAAGCCTTACACGATTCCAAATGTCCTCTTTCCCATATGTCAGTGATGTTTCCCTCCTTCAGCATTCTGGAGTTCACTGGATGAGTCATCAGCCGTCTTCAGTAAAACAGGATGACGCAGGACGAAATTATTCAAAACAGCTGAATCATGTTGCAGCAAGAGAACATGTAGAATAGCAGAAATGAGTTGGGGACCCAGGAGCTGAAGTCCAACCAGTGGTGGATAAGAAACAAGTGGGCTGCCAGTGACTGACATAAAGGACCAAATCACAAGCATGTAAACATATGTACTTTATTTTAAAATTCATATTAATAGGCTACATATTGATCACAGTGGCACAGTTGATAGAGCTGTTGCCTTGCAGCAAGAAGGTTCTGGGTTCGATTCCCGGCCCTAGTCTTTCTGGATGGAGTCTCCATGTTCTCCCTCTGCATGGTGGGTTTTCTCTGGGTACTCCGGTTTCCTCCCAGAGTCCAAAAACATGACTGTCAGGTTAATTGGCCTCTGTAAATTCTCCTAGGTGTGAGTGTGTGTGTGTGTGTGTGTGTGCATGGCTGTTTGTCCTGTCTGCCTCTGTGTTGCCCTCCAACAGAATGGTGACCAGTCCAGGGTGACCCTGCCTCTCACCTGGAGGCACCAGCTGGAGATGGGCACCAGAAATTCTCCTGACCCCAATAGGGACAAGGGTGTTAGGAAATGGATGGATGGATATTGGTTATAGCCACTTACAGTCATGATCTTTGGTTTTGGCTGTTTGCAATTGTGAATGCTTCTTGTGTTCAATTTAGTGTTTCGTTTTAAGATTCTTCTTAAAACTAAACACTTATAATTATAAGACACCTTTATTCCTCTGGTTCTTTTCTCCTTCAGTTTAATCAAAGATATTTCACAATCTGTAGTATTTAAATCTCTTTGTGTTCTTAGATTTGCGTTCTGCTTCTATTTCCTGGGTAAACCTGTGTTGGCCCAGTGTCTCAGTCCCCTGTTCTACACAGCTGTCTTCTTGTTAACTCACCTGTCTTGCAATTTAGTCTCCCTGGTCTGAGTACTGGTTGGTTCTCTTGTTTGTGTGAGATCCTCTGCCACTGCCAACAGCCTGATTTTGTTTTTTCTGGTTCAGTTGAAACATTTTATTTTAACCAGTTTGAATCTAGATCTTAATATTTTCATTATATAACTACATGACACACTATGCTCTATGACTTAAAATTAAATTAATTGTTTAGTTCCTAAATCTATTAGAAAAAATATGTCTGTTTTAACGTCTGCTAGTTAAGGGACACTCAAGACTTTCTAATTGATTTCTACCCATCTCTATGTCTGCCCAAGTTTTCAATATTTTCTTGCCAGGGTCTAACATGCCAGCAGACTTCTAATTTCAACTAAGTACTCACTCCAAAATGTGCATTGAGTGCACAGATGGAAGCAGAAATTGTTGCATTTCCATGTATTGCAGTCATTCCCCAAAATTGAATTATTTTTGTTCTTTCTTCTCGTCTCTTTTTCCCACTGCCTGTTTTTTTTTAAGTATATCTGGCATTTTTTTTTAGGGTTTAACTTCTTTTGCTGCTGCTTTTTCTGTAGTTGGCAGCTGCTGTATTAAGTTTGCAAAAGTTTAAAAATGCCACAAATATTTTTTTTAGACCTGGGTTACAATTGACAGAAGACATGTCCATTAATGACGTATTATTATAACCAGGTTAAAATTGAATGTAGTTTTGCACTGGAAAATGAGACAAATAAGGCATTGAATAATCTTGGCAGATAAATTGTTTATACTCCCTGCATTCAAGTACTTTTTATACCTTCCCCCCTTCATCATTTTGTACCTCACTTTTCAGGTAAAAATTATACCGTTTATTGCAAGTTATTTGCAAATGGCCAGGCAATGACTGTGTTTAAATTTGTACACACCACAGGAACTTTTTATAGTGACACAGACAACGGATGATTTTATAGTAATTTTCTGTATTCTATTCATAGTCTGCTGCAGGAAAATTTGACTCCTCTAAGCAGTTTCTACCGGCAAGTAGTCATTTAACATTTTCATCATAATTTTTTTTAATTATAATCTGAGGAAAAGGGCCCAACAATGAATCAAAACCAAAATAAAAGGTAATAAAATGTGACTGAAAATTGAAAAGTGAATCTTTTTCAAATAGTGTTATATAATTTAATCAAAATATGTGAGATTGTAGCATCTGTAACAATTTATTTCCTCTTAAAACAAAAAGAAAAAAAACATGATCTAAATTGCAATGGCAAATTGTTTTTAACCGTACAACAGACAAGAATTTACCACATTTATTGAAGTTGTTAGAATAACAATGATGTGTGTGTGTGCGCGCCTCTGTGTGTGTGTTTGTGTGTGTGATAGAGAGCAAAAGAGAATCAATTAATCAAAAACAAAAAAGTAGGTTACACAAAAAGGAGAAAAAACACTTTAAAAGTTAGAAAGTTGCTGCAAATTGTCTTCTGACCTCAGGGACCTACATGATCTCTATCTGACAAGTGGGCCAAATGTATTTTAAATCACAAAAAGAACTCACAAACTAAATCATTAAATATTTTAAGTATGTTCAATTAATTATTGAATTATATTTTTGATGCTTTACTATTTTCAGATTTTTATTTTCAGAATCTTTAAGCTACACTTCATTTGTTTTGGGGGGTGTTTTCCAACTGAAAACAGCTGAATTGGTTGTTTCTTTCATGCATTGGTTTATGCCCATGTCTGGTTTATTTATTTATTTGTTATTTTTGTCTTTGCTGTCTTGTGAAGCACTTTTGATTGTCTTGTGTATGAATAATTCTATACAGGTAAACTTGCCTTGCCTTACCTAAAGAGTAGCAAAATGTCAATTCTAACTTGGATTCTTGCAAGATTCACAAGATCACAAACACAGGAGAATTCATTTAGCCAAACTTCAAGCTGTGACTCTGAAGCCAGAGCACAGTTGTTTTTGATCAATCAGCATCTTCTGCTAGCTGCTACAAAGAGGCTTTAGGATGTGATGACAGTCAGGAGGGGCAGGTCCAGAAGATGTGCAGGAAAAATGCTGCTTTAACGGCAGTTATATAGGAACAGGAGAGCATCTCTGTTAAAAAGAAAAAAGGCCACAGATATTTACTAAAAGCTTCGCTGTGCAAAGATCTATGTATTTTTAAACTCTTATACAGACTGGCCTAAGCACAAATTTAATTTCCTCAACTGGCTCCACTCTGTTGATTTGATTGTAACAGATGGTTCAACTAATCACCTGCCAATTATTTTTTAAACACTTGCCCTTCTCCAAACTGTTTTCCACACTGACTTCTCCAATAATTCTTTGTAACAAACCATCTGGAGCATTAGCTTAGCTGTTTCCCAGCACTTTCACTTCTGTCTTTAATGAAATGTAAAATAGAAAACTAAAACATTAAATAGCTAAAGATAACTTCATAGTTTTTATCGTATGTGATTATTTTACACACACACTGTTGTTTTGCTCATACAATGGAAGCCAGTTGAAACAAAAACTGTCTGATGCGATATAACATGACTTTTAGACCTTTTTCAGACTCATAACCCACTCATAGAATTTATGAGGATAAGACGCATTAAAATACAGAATGATACAAACAAAACATACACTTAAAAATATATATTTTTTGACATGTATTCATAGTATGAGCGTCATATTATTGATTGTTGCCACTCACTTTGCACAAGAACACACACATTTTCACAAACACATTTAAATAAGAATATGTTAAAAAGACATGCATCAACTTCAGAACGATAATAGATGCTGACCATGACCCAATAAAAATGTATTGCTAGCTGGACTTCATGCAAAAAATGTCCAAGTTGACTAGCTGGGGCTTTTCTGGGCCTTACAGCTAAGTCAGTAGCTATAAATAAGATGCCAACTTCAACACTCTAAGGATTGGACTCAAAAAATGTAACTCTTTGAAACTGTTACTTCATGCAACAGAAGTTAGGTTAGCATTCACCAACATTTTGGAAAACGATATGAAGACAAGAAAGAAAAAGCTAAATGGTGTATTTATTCAATTATTAAAAGAAATTCATCTTAAATATATTGCAAATATTTGATTACAGGTAAGATACACATCCCCAGTTGCTCATGTAGTATATAAGCATCATCAGTAAATGTTATTGGATTAATGACAGGACATTTATTTTGAACATGTATTTATTTTAAACAAAAAGGAAAAAAAAAACACAAGAACAAAAGATCCTTGATCTCACACATGATTTGAACTGTGATTTAAATTATTGACAGTCTGCATGCCCCTGTCTAAATTCTAAATATTATAATGCATCTTATTTGATGGTTTTGGAAAAAATCAGCATCGCTGTAACTTTAATGAAAATGAAACATACATCTTACACTGACATCTTAACTAAAGGACAAACCAAGATCAAACACATATTACCAATACAAACTTTGTACTTTATCTTCTTGCTTCAGGGATTTATTGTTTGTGTCTAACAACAACACTATCATTAGTTGTTTTATCGTAATAAGTGTCAGAATGGGAAAGCGAATGCTGCATGAAAGACTTCTTTGTACACTATGAAGGTATTCCAAAATAATCTCAAATAACACAGGAACGATTAGACGTTGTTTGCTATGGAAATTAATCAGGCTTCTGTTTATCAAAAGTTCATCTTAATGTTGTATTCTCTTTGAAATAATGAACCGCACCAAGATAAAAAACAAGTTAATCTCTTAATCCATTCATCATTTTGCATCGCCTTATTACCCATGAGTATTGACGAGTTGTTTTTTTGTTGTTTGTTTTTGCTTTTTTATTCATGTGTTTCTAGAAAACAAACAAAAATATTTCATTGCCGTTTTAATTCCAGACTTGCTCGGAGGATAGTTTAGCCTTTGCTATTATTTAGATGTGTGAGTTTAGTTAATGTTCCACGTGTTAGTGCTGCAACAAAATCAATTATTAAGGTTGATACAAGGCATATAGTTGGCATGTTTGTAAAAGTCAGGTATGCAAATAAAGATGGCAAAAAAACAAAAACGGGATGAAATAGAGGGAGATGATAAGAAAAAGATGAGAAAGCAGAAAGAAAAAGATAACCAATTATTAAATAAAAATTAAAGAAAATGATGCAAACTATGGGAACCTACAGTTATATTATTAGAGGTGTGCTGATCGATCGGTAACCGATCATAATCGGCCGATTTCCGTGAAATCGGTGATGATCGGGATCAGCCAATCATTGTCTCTGTTACCGATACCGATCACCTGCATCTCATTTCTCAGCCTGTCTGTCCAGCTGTTCTCGTCTTTCCTTCACTCTGTGCAAACGCGCAGCAACAAATGCTAAGCGATGTGTAACTATAACGCACTGAGTCAATGGGGACGTTTGCGTGTTGCGG
>CAEGAF010074882.1:0-18041 GCA_903067075.1 Micropoecilia bifurca | reverse complement strand
CACACACACACACACACACACACACACACACACACACACACACACACACACACACACACACACACACACACACAAACGCTGCACATATCTCACTAATTGTCATAAGCCAGCAAACAAGAATCTGTAACTGGTTTGCTCGGTGCGCCTGTGGCGTTTGAAAATTATTCGTTTGAACCTCCTCGATCTACCTAAAGCCAACCACTCCTACACATCCAACTCTTCCAAATTGATATATGACAATATCTACTTTCGATCACGTGTCTGCGGGGCGACTTAGACGGATTGCGCGTCATCTCGCCTTCCCAAATTTTTCCCCTTCTGCTGCAGCTCGAATCCAAAACATCTATCTATAGTGGCCGAGTAGCGAGAGAGCGAAAGATGTTTAACTCGGTGAATCTGGGCAACTTCTGCTCCCAGACACGCAAAGACCGGACATCCGAGTTTGGGGACAGGACGGGCTGCGCTTCCAACATCTACCTCCCCAGCTGCACCTACTACGTCCCCGAGTTTTCCGCCGTCTCCTCGTTTCTTCCGCAGGCCCCTTCGCGGCAGATCAGCTACCCTTACTCCACGAATCTGTCTCAAGTGCAGCCGGTGCGGGAAGTTTCGTACGGCTTGGACCCCGCCAGCAAATGGCACCACAGGAGCAACTATGCGTCGTGCTACTCGGGAGAGGATCTGGTGCATAGAGACTGTCTTCCTCCATCCACCATGACAGAAATGCTCATGAAGAACGAGAGCGTGTACAGCCACCACCATCACCACCATGCCCACCCGGGATCCAATCACCCTTCCACGGGCTTTTACTCTGGCGTGGGGAAAAACAACGTCCTCCCACAAGGCTTCGACCGCTTTTTCGAGACCGCATACTGCAGCAGCACGGACAATCAGTCAGACAATTGTTTACAAAAGGGCGAGGGAGGGAAGCTGGAAAGCGACTCCCAGCAGCAGCAGCAGCAGCAGCAGCAGCAGCAGCAGCAGCAACAACAGCAACAACAACAGCAGCAGCAACAGCAGGACGCCACAGCGGCTATATCTGGAGTCCCGGAGCCGGGGAAAGACCCAGACGATGAGGAGGAACATACGAATTCAGGCTCCTGCACCTCTTCTTCCGCCACAGCCAAGGACGGAAACGCCAGCAAGAGCAGCCACTCGAGTAGGTACAACCGAAGCTGTAAAACGGGGGGAAGGTTAAGGGGACTAGACCGGTGTTTTGTCGGTCAGATTTTATGTGGAGTTTTATAAGCATTCAAAGGATTTTATTATAACCCTACAAAGCTCTTTCTTGCAACGGGAAGAATTTTTACGATGGGAAAAGGGCTTTGAAAAAAGAAAAAGTGGGGGATGTTATACACAGTCGCCTCTATGGTGAGAGTCTGTGAAATTTTTTAAGAGAGAGCTATTGTGACAAATGTTAACTTTGATCGTGAACTTGCGTTGGTCATTTTTAAAGGATTTTCTTGTTGGGGCTGTCGTGTGTAAAAACCAATTGGGCAGAACATTGCTTTTGGCGTCCGGTGAATTATCTTTAGCACAGGGTTTGCGCGCAAAAAGTCATGCAGCAAAGAGCATTAAACACAAAACGATCTATCTATCTATCTATCTATCTATCTATCTATCTATCTATCTATCTATCTATCTATCTATCTATCTATCTATCTATCCATCTATCCATCTATATATTTGAAATATGCCATGTGAAGATGCTAAAAAACGTCAATAACGTCTTTTGAAATGACACCATCAGAAAATTGTATTGATCAGATATCAACTAAAATTAAAGCTAACTATTTTTTGCCAGTGTAACTAGTTCATCCAGTGTGTGGATTAAAACCTGAGACTTAAATTTCTCCACTTTCCACGCTAGCACACACACTCACACACACACACACACACACACACACACACACACACACACACACACTCATGCTGCACAATAAAAGAAATGTATTTCCCCGGTCACCTGTTTGATAAGGACTGATAGGGCCACTGGGGTCTGTACAGGGGCCGCTGCAGACAAGAGGTAATGCATCCACTGCCAGAAGATTGTGCAAATTGTTTAGTTTAGCTCCGGAGGTATGTGACGCACATAATGCAGGGCGAAAATACTTTTTGTTATTGTGTATTTGTAACAGATAAACACGTACTTAGCGAGGCTGTAAGTTGATATTATTCCCTCCGAACTATTTTGGATATTTAGCACTCTTTATGGCTGGTTTATCTGATAGCCTCAGCTACTTCACTTCATGAATGTGGTTTGAAATGTTATCATTGCTAATGTCACTGACACAGGAATTTCAGCACCTGGCGAGCCTATTGCCACCTCAGCACTCCACGATATCTTTATTTATTTATTTTAATTTTTTAAAAATACATATATTTCATTATTCTCCACTTGATCTACTCAAATAATAATATTACTACAATTTTCTTCCTCATCCAGGCGTCCCTCGAACGAGGAAGAAGCGGTGTCCCTATTCCAAGTTTCAAATTCGAGAGCTGGAGCGGGAATTCTTCTTCAACGTTTACATCAACAAGGAGAAGAGGCTCCAGCTTTCCCGAATGTTGAACCTCACCGACCGCCAGGTTAAAATCTGGTTCCAGAACAGAAGAATGAAAGAGAAGAAGCTGAGCAGAGATCGCTTGCAGTACTTCTCTGGAAACCCCCTGTTGTGAGCAGAAAGAGTGTCACAGGACAGTGGCATAGAGGCCTCCTCCTCCTCCTCCTCCTTCTTCTCCTTATCTCATTGAATGAATGGTAATCGTGGGCATAACCGTTTTTTTTTTTTTTACCACAAAGAGGAGCCCATATCACCAACAGTGCAATGTGAAAAAAAGTGAACAGTGGAAGAAAATAGGCCTTCAATAAGGGGAGGGGAATAATGTCGCCATTTTCTTATTATCCTGCTGGGCGGCGATGAATTTCTAGCTGGTTTTACCCCCTCTGACAAAAAAAAGGCCTGCGTTAGAAATAAACATTTATATGCTGGTCTTGAAAATGTCCTATTTATCACGACTCTCCGTTTGTCTTTAATCTACTGTTCGTATCGACATATTTGTTAAAATATCAGCAGACAACTTTTAGCTCTTACTCCAGCCTCTGGTCAGTGTATATAGCATATCAATATCTAAAATATTTCATCATCGACCAGAGTATGGGCACATTTTTTTATTTTTATTTTTTTTCCAGGCTGTATTTTTTTTCTCCTTGAGAGATGTGATATCCAATCTGTGAAAGTATTACATCCCCACCCCTCAATCTCCCCCTCCCGCCCCCCTCCGGCCACCTTCATGTATACAGAATAGCCTATGCAATGTGCATTCGTGACTGTAAATAGGCATATGTTGGATCTTTTTTTTTCTTCTCCATATCCCTGCTGCTATTTTTCAGCACAGTTGCCCATGCCACACGAATAGCTTTAATGGCGACTCTTGTTAAATTATTTGCTTCAGACATTTTGGTGCTTTGGATCGCAGAGGGGATGAGCAGATCGTCGGCCTGTGTATCGCTACAATAACTAAATAAACAGAAACTTATAGGCAAAACTCAACGACTTTGTGCTATTTGTGCTGTTCCATTGCATATTCGTCTTTTTTTTTTTTATTTGGCACAACGTTGTTTTTTTTATTCCTTGTGCGACTTGCATGCTTTTTGGAAATAGCAACTTGTGTTAAATTTGAATATGCAGACCCTGGTAAAATTTACCCGTCTTAATGTCCTGTGCGTTTGGTTACAAGCGTTAGAAGTGATTCGATTGAAAGCTCAAGTATCAGCGAATATTACGGGACCTCTTTGCAGATTTTCAAAAATTTTAATTTTCAGTCAAATCCCTCAACGATGCGTTGCTCGCGCGTTAAACGAACCACAGCTTAGATTTTACATGGAGAGAGAGAAAGGCCAAGAAGGGAATGATAACCTCTTTTAGTAGACACTAAATGGAATCGCCACTCTAGTAGTCTAGACGCTGCCATAAAGACAGAGGCACTAAATGGCTATTTTTTTCTCTTAATTGCACCGTCTGTTCTGGGGAAATGGTGTTCACTTCCGCACTAAATAGTAAACAAGCAAGACAAGAAGTCCAACGGAAGAACAGTGAGAAATAGAGCTTTTAGAGATGAACTCGGTCTGTGACATATGCAAGAAAAATATAAGAAAACCAAAAAAAGTGGGCAGCAGAAAGCAAACGTGTGAGAACAGTGTGTGTGTGTGTGTGTGTAAGAGTGTGTCTTATGTTGACGGAGTTGACGCATGTGTCTTGCGAATGTGACGGTGCGCGCACCACATGTGCGCAGGATGATTGCACGTGTGCATTAAGCACAATGTATAATTAAATGTAGTCTTTGAACTTCAATAATGTCAAGGCCTTCACCTTTAACCCGCCGCAATAAAGTGGAATCAAGGAGCCCGGAAATGGTCGCAGCGGCGGAACGGACCAATGGGAGTGAGTGGGAACAGAAAATGGAATGCGTACACAGGACCAACTTTGACCTTTCGCATTAAACTACAACAGGTAACTTTGCCAGCTTTAACACATCCAGTAAATACACTTTATTGTCCCTGTAAAAAGAAAAAGAAAAAAACGTAGGTGTTCACGCATGAGGCGATTTTAAATGTGCAGATTTGTACTCAGTTCGCACACAAATTGAGGGTTTGTACGTGTGTGATGATGTGATTGTTAATAAATTACTATCTGATTATTTATTTGTATCACATATATTTTGTGCGCATTCACAATTTCAAAGACAATCATTTAGAATAGAGTTGGTGAAGTTTGGTCTATTATTTATTTATTTATTTTTTGTCCGATGCTTTTAATTTGGAAAAACAAAGCTGATGGGATGGAAAAAGAATCTTTGTATTCACGTGATTTTCTTTTTTTTCCTTTTTTTTTTCTTGGATCGCCTTCGTAAGGTCCGTGACGCTGAATTAATTATACTCACAGTAAAATTGCATATCTTGAGCCAGTATCAGCAAAAAGTGGGGGTTGGGGACGTTCAATCTAGAGAGGATGCGCACAGGCAGAGATCAAGGCTACATGCTCCTCCGTCTTACGCCACACCTACCAACCTTGGCCCCTGGACTGTGACGTGAGTAATTTGTAAATTTCCCCAACACCCAACGTCACTAACACAGAGCTCTGGGGGTCTTCTGCGAATGTTGTCCATCAACCACACGGGGGCCAGGATTCCCTTCTTCCTGGCCTCGGCGATGGTTCGTTTTCCTGAACGGGAGCCTGAAAGTGACATCAGAGCAGTAGTGGCCTACTGTGATCCACAAAGAAGTCCTCTCGGATGATGTGCTGTAGCAGAAGAAAACTCTAACTCTATCAGTGAGATCCTATCAGTGAGTTGGCAGGGAAAATGGCGACTTACTTTTTTTTTTAAATAATGGTGGCTTTGAAAGGAGGAAATAGAATAATGTAGCTGCGTAACAATCAGAGAAAAGTTGAAGCTGTAACTTATTTTTATTTTTAAGTAGGAAAGAGTGGGTCCTTTTTGTTGTGTTCTAGCGTGGATAATGATTTTCTAAATCTTCAGCGGCCCATGGGAAAACAATAAATTGGACAAAACATAGTAATGGAAGATAACCTCAGTATTTAAAAAAAAACATATCCATTACTTGTCATTTCACGTCTACCATGTACGTTTGTCTTAAATTAATTACAAAAGTAAAAATATAAATAAAAATGCTAGTTTGAACACTGTTCCAAACGGCTCGGAAAATACACAAGAAAACTCGCAGAAGCCATTGCACATAATTTAAAGATTATTCTGGGCTATTTTTTTTTTTAAAAAAGAAAGTATTGTCTTTATTATTTTATTTTATTTTATTTTATTTTATTTTATTTTATTTTATTTTATTTTATTTTATTTTATTTTATTTAGGCGTTTATTTTTTGGAAGGGGTAAAAGAGTGGATAATAATAGCAAAGTTTCACCTTTAAAGAACATAAGGTGTTTGACAGTAGAGCGCTGACTTCAAAGTCATCTTCAACATGAGAGAGTAAGTGAGCAAAGTTGCATAAACTTTCTAAACAAAGCGCGGAATTTTTCTAAAAAAATATACGATTTGTTTAGTTTCAATTTGCTTACGGTTACTTTAACTTTACACCAAAATTTACCTATTTAGGTAAAAACAATCAAACTATTTTCTTTTTTCAGGTAAACTATGATGAGTTTGCCAAAGTTACCTTGATGATATTATTGTTAGAAGTGGGATTTTTCTTTTTGTTTAGATTTGAGGGAACAATACGAAAAGACTGTCAGCAACAAATTATTTAATACAATTAAATGGGAGCAAAAGTCATTTAAACTGCTCTCATTTTTAAAATATTGTTTAGCTCATTTGATAAAATTCAATTGTTTGTATTTTTTTCCCATTTTTGTCAGGCATGTTGTTATTTCACTGTATTTGTCTGCAAAAATGTTTGATTCTTTAAAAATTCTATAGACGCTTTCTTTTTACCTTGCATTTGACTTCATTTACCATCATAATAATTTATTATAAATTCTTACTCGGTTTATCTTCTATTTCGAAGTAAATATAGGAGTATCCCACTTCCTTATTCCTCCGCAGATACTAATCAAAGGGTTATAGGCTATTCAATGGTTTTACACTACAGTGTCTCAGCACCTAACCTGTTCTATTGGGCTATAAAACAGCTCCTCGCTGTAAAACGAGCTCCTGCTCTTTCAGCAACAGCTCCCTCTCTCAAATGCGATCGCGGGGTGCCGTTTATTCTTGCCACCAAAACAAGCCTTATTAAAATAAATAAATAAAAAAAAGCTTGTGTTTTTTTTTTTTTTACAATCTGAAACGGTTAGCGTGTCTGCATGTGGGTGTATTCCCTGTCCTCGTGTTTTGCTGTTAAATCTGCAACACTGCTCTACTTTTGTTGTTGGTGTTTAATTAAGCTCTTACATGATTCTGGAACCATAAATTTGCAGTTGCGCATGGGTTGGACACCAGCATGAAAGGCAAAACAAAGCGCAGTCTCCCACACATCCAAACTGGAAAGATATTTCAAAGTGGCTGCCAGGAAGTAAATTGATTGCGTCGCCTCGTTGCAGCTCCTGGTTGGTGGCTCTGCAGAAAGGAGAACCATTCGACACTCTTACCTGTTCGAATTATGATAACAACCTCCAGGTTTGCAATCAAACAGGCGATGATTTTGCTTAGACAAGTGTAAAGACCATGGTAAAATACAAGCATAGTCAACTCCCTTTCTCTCAGTCAGTGTGTACGTGTGTGCGGCTGTTTTGAGGGATTTCTTGAAGGCTTAAAGGCGCATGTGCAGACAGGTACATGTGAAACCGAGGCGCTGTCGTTTCATTGCAGATATGTTAGTTCGACTGAAAAGGGCTGTTCCTTCTTCAAAGACGACAACTAAGTGAAACAAAATGTTTCTTGGTGAAACAGCCGTGACCCGATCTCATCTATAGGACTTGACCCGGGTAAACAATCAGAATGTTGTTGTAGGAGCAAATTTAGACATGGCCAATGACAGCATGCTCCTTTTCTGGTTATGCTTTTATTTTTGTTTCATGTGCACTTGAATACCCCTCTTCAGTACAAACAGTAACACAGTGTTTCAGATTCACGGAGACTCGATGACACAAATTTCGCTGTTAGGCAGTTGCCTATACTGCAACTGTCTGTTGCAGCCTTTCTTTTTAATTATCTTCTGTCTTATGCGACAACAAGGTGTGCATCGTGGAATATGTGTGATTCAAACAATGAAAATTCCAAGAATTCTTTCGGTTTTTCTTCAGCCGCATTAAAATCCTGTTTCCATGACGAGGTGTGACTAATTAGTCATGTACTACCTTTTCTTTTTCTTGCAGGGAGTGTTAAATTCCACCGTAGCACCTTTGCTCGTATCGCTTACATGTCTTAAGAAAAAATAAAAAAATAAAAAAATCTAAACTCATGCTTTGAGCAAGCTTGTGATTTTCTCATAGGTGTAAAATAAGACTGTATGTGATTTTTTGTGCTAAGCAGATGCTGGCTTGTCGGCTAACGTATCATGTTATAAGATAGCCACTATGTGAGATTCTTCATCTGTTTTTATATAAGGCAGATGCTTGAGTGTCTTAAACAGTGATTATATTGTCAATGTCAGTATTACTTCTTTCAAGCTTTAGTTTATGATCTTTTTCCTCCCCTTTGAATAATTTCTACATTTTTTTCTTTTACCTATGAGAATCTTGAATGGCCAAATCGTGTAAGGTCAATCTTCTTCATTATGACTGCAGAGGAATGCGAACCACAAAGACGAAATTAACTTATCTGGACTACTATCGTGCCAAAAAAGGTTTTCTCTGCATATGTTTACGTTCAGGTTAGACGGGCTACCCGTTTCCAATCAGCATGCAATGCTGCCCTTGCAGTTGAAGGTGATTCTGAACTGCGCACGCACACTAACTCGTGCACTTTGGACGCAGCGATACCAAAACAAAAACAGCAAATTACGAGCACATTCGCCGACGTAGCAATAAACCGTCTCAGGCGAGAGTGAGCCACGCAGGTTTGCTTAAAATCCACATTTATTAGCCGTTTCACCTAATGTTATTTCTTTATTTCTCTATCTGCGCAGACGCAAACACAAGTTAGCCAAACACGTCCCCCCAAATTCCCTCAACGCCATCAACCACGCTGTCGTGGCCCTGCTCTTCGGGATTTTCCTCCTGTAAAACGGAATAATTAAAGTTCACACATTGAGAGGCAAACTGTTGGGATAAATAAAATAACCAATTTAATTTATGCTATTTTTACATTTTTTTTCTTCTTATACATCGAAAATAAACTCCGGATTTCTCTTTATAATTAAAGTGGTTGCTCCGTGTGCGGCGTAAAACGTCCTGAGGAGCACTAATTGGAGCAGCAAAAATAAAAACAAGACATAAAAACCTCCCGACTTCACACTCTTGTCACTCAATATCAAATGAACTGGTGCTTTTAACTACACACTTCCTATGGAAAATAGCGTATATTTCCGTCACACACTCATAAGACCCAAACATAATAATATAAAAAAAAGAGAGAGAGAGAGAAAGTTATCTCCTTAAAGTACAAATATCACAAAGACCACTTTACTCTGTTAAACAATTCGCCCAGCTTTATTTAATGTGAAACATTGTTAGAAACTGTTGTTGTTTTGCTTTGCTTTCGGTGTTTCGGTAAGTATACCAACACATTTTAACAGTTCATTGGAATATTATTTTTTATAAAATATGAATAACAAATTATGGAAACGTTCAATTAACACACACCCCCTTCTGAAAAATGAAGAGTCAAAACATTTTATTTTAAATCAGCAACACACCATTATGGATTTAAAATCATAATCAAGGCATAATTTTGCAAGCATTGACGGCTGGTTTTCTTATTTGCTACCCCGGAAGATGCTTCCTTGGAGACTAAAACACAAAGTAAAAAGGAAGCAACTTGCCCAACATAATTTCACATTTAATTTTCTGTTACACCAAACACATAGAGGAAGTTATAAAGAATAAATGCCACGTCAATAAATAAATAATAATAAAAGACATCCCACAATCAGATAAATAATGATATGGTTATGTATGACTTGCTTATTTTAGTTAAGAATTTTGCACACGACTAAAACAAAAAACAGTAACTCTTAACGTCTGAACGAATTCTGGTACACATCTGCAAAAACAATCCTTCACATTGTAAATGTGCCGATTGTTTTACATTAGTTGATGCTTTTTTTTTATTACAGCTTTATATTTCAATTAACGTTAAATACTAAGCTAGAACTTGCTATGTTTTTTTTTGTTGTCTTCTTGGGAATAACAAAGAAAACTGAATGGGGAAAAAAAGAACTGAACGAAAATATTCTCAAATCCATCTCACCTCGACGTCACCGCCGCCAGGGTTTTACTAAATCACACGACGAATAAACAAAGCTTCCTTTAACCACCTCAAGACCTGCAAACTTAAATGTTTACAAACCAAACCTTGAGTGTCTTAAAGAAATCCCTGCCGCAGCCACAGCAACAGCAGTCTGTTCTTTGTTCTTCCTGTTGAGGGCCTCCCGGTCTATGCGGCGCCACCGCCACTAGGTGGCGCTCACGTTCCACCAAAAGCCACCAGCTTCCCCAACTTGACCGCGCTGACGTCACTCCAGTCTGGAGCATCAAGGCCACTTCCACGCCGCTATTGGTCTGAAGCTCACATGACATGTCTCCGAGCATCCATAATTGTGTTACAGATATTTTTTTGCACCCCCCTCCAAAAGATGTCAGCATCCTACTGTCCTTGTTCTCCTGCTGGAACCCCGCAGTTCAGAGCGGCGGGAAACACCAAGTGATCACCCGTCAAGAGTTGTCACATGCAAATATGACATGTCCGAATAACATATCGCCCGGTAACTTCCTGATGGATTCCTTAATGGGAGGATCATCTTCCTACAGGACTGAGGGCTATTCCAGCAACCCGGGAATGTACATTCATTCAGCTGCAGAGTACGGATACTCAGTGATGAGGAACATTGGAAAGGTTGGATCATCGCCACTCTCCAAAAGAGACGAAGTTCCTCCAGGCGGCGTCTCGCTCCGCGGCTTCCAGGATGCGCCCTACCTGTCAGCGCAGCTGGCCACATGGACCCCAGGCACCAAAAACAGCAGGGACGAGCAACCTGTTGCCCACCAGTGTTTACAGCCCTGCTCGTTTCCAGCGGGCAGCGTCAAAGAGGAGGCGTTTTGTTGCCTCTATCAAGATGACAGCAATAAGGGGAAACAGACAACAGAGTCGGCCACTTACATCCGGCTCGGAGACAATAGCTGCCGGCGGCCTGAGCAGCAGACTGCAGCCTCCTCCAGTGGCGGATACTTCCAGGTGTACGGCGGGCAGAGGCCACAGCAGGACGAGCAGCTGCAGCAGCAGCAGCAGCAGCAGCAGCAGCAGCTGCCCTCCGGCTTCACTCTGACCCACTTGGCGTCATCTGTTGAAACAACAGCAGAGTCGACAGTGAGCTGCAGCAAAGTCGCGCAGGAGGTAGCCAGAGAGGCTCCTAAAACAGATGAGGGTGAGAGCAGGAAGGAAGACAAGGCCAAGAGTGACAGCTGCTCAGATAACTCGGACGGGGAAATTAAAGGTATACTCCCCCTCCCCGACACACGTGCACATTTATATATATATATATATATATATATATATATGAACATTCGATTTAGATTATCATTATGTGTGTGTGTTTGTGTGTGTGTCAAAAAGCTCACCAAAATATTCCAAGCATGGACGGATAGGCTTCGTGGATGTGCATGTTGTGTTTCTGTATGTAGCATGTGCTTCACCCGGGTCTCGCAAGGGTTACGGTGCCACTGGTATTTAACACCTTTCTATTAATGGGGGTATGTGAGACGGACAGTTATCATCGAAATAAACACACTTCCTGTCTTACACAGATGCTCGCACACACACACGCTCGTACTAACGCACAGAGACTGTCACACAAAAGCACACAAAGCCCAGAGTTAGAATGTTTTTACTTGCAAATCGTAGTTTAGAACAAGAACATTTGCTTTACAATTATGCTGATTGAAATATTATTTATCCCACAAAGCTGAACTTTATTAGAGCATATTTCTGAGGCTTCCATATAAGACTTGTATGAGATGTTTTTTGTTTTATTTCTGCATGAAGATTGTGACTATATTCATGAAGCAACGTGTTACTTTGGAAATGTAAGTGTTTATTACGCTAATTATTTATAATAGTTTATTATGCTCTTGATTTTAGTTTTGGTTGATGTTCGTTTAAATACTAAGGCAAGAACAACCGTGAGTCCTGGCTTTCTTGCCATACTTATTTTAGGATTTGACTAAGCCACAAAAACAGCGATTCTGTCAAATTCTGAGATTGCAAAATAAAAAAAGAAGCTCATTAAGATATTGACTGACTATTTAAAAGGCCCTGATGGCAGCTTCGGATATTTAACCAATTAAAAATTAAGTTATTGATATGAAGCAAATAGCTTGTTATTTCACACACACACACACACACACACACACACACACACACACACACACACACACACACACACACACACACACACACACGTATGTGTACATATAAATATGTATTCCACAAGGCAAAATGCTTCTTATATATAACAGTTTGTTATCATGTATACATATTTATATATGTGTGTGCATGTGTGAGTGCATATACACACACACTCACTTATATGTAACAGGTATGTGTGTGTGTGCGTGCGTGTGTGTGGGCTGTGTGTGTGTGCACGTACGTGTGCGTGGGGTGTGTGTGCGTGTGTGTGTGTGTGCGTGCGTGTGTGTGTGTGTGTGTGTGTGTGTGTGTGTGTGTGTGTGTGTGTGTGTGTGTGTGTGTGTGTGTGTGTGTGTGCGCGTGGATCTCTGTCTGTCTGTCTGTCTGTCTGTCTGTCTGTCTGTAATGGGGAGTAGTTTTTGGGATACGGGTGGCGTGTGTGTGTGTGTGTGTGTGTGTGTGTGAGTGAGTCTGTGTCTTTGTGTGTTTTGTACTCCCATACAAAATTAAATGTTTTGGAAATTATTAAATGTGGGCCACACGCTGAGAATTCACATTAAACTAATCACAGCTGCCACTCGCCTGGGTGCGTTTGTGGATAACAGAGGCGTTACTCCCCTGACTCTGTGAAGTTAATCAAAAAAGTCATTCATCGTGCAGTATTTATTTATTTGTTAGGTTCGTATGTTTCCTTCCTTTTATATTTTCTCTCATTCTTTCTTTCTTTCTTTCTTTCTTTCTTTCTTTCTTTCTTTCTTTCTTTCTTTCTTTCTTTCTTTCTTTCTTTCTTTTTCCTCTTTATTTCGCTCCCCCTTTTTTATTTTTTTAACAATAAAAAAGGGTTTGTTGAGTAAGTGTTTTTTGTGGAATTTTGCTGAGTAAATGAGTTAAAGCTCTTTCTTTCTTTCTCTCTTTCACTCCCCCCCCCCCCCGTCTTCCCCGTTTTATTTATTTTTTCTTCTTTTACATATGCCTTTTTTAAAATCCTGAATGTCTTCCTTTGCAACAAGGAACTTCTTTTGCTTTGAATTTAACCTCTTAAAAAAATCTTTTGGCTCTTGAGTGCAAACGGTAATAAAATTTTATGGGAGTCTGAGGTGCAACAAAGACAATAGTTGCTTCTTTGGGTGGTTTGATTTGATCTAATTACAGTTGTACATCACGCAAAAAGCAATTTGTAGCTAGTAGTCTGGTGGGTCGTAGGCAAAACGTGCGCGTTACCTCATTTGTTAAAGTGGAAAGGGAAGCGTCCACATCCAGGTGAAAGCTGCTTTGACATCCTGATCATTGTAATTTCATTTAAGGAATTCTGGATGTGATACAGGAAACGGGTGCGTGTTGGTTGGTTCTCTTCCCAGTCATGTCTGTCCTGATTTATCCACTGCTTTTCCTTTTTATTGATTGACTTTTTTTCTCCCTTTTTTTTTGCTTTGTTTTATTATTGCTTTCCTTCTTTCACTGTTGTGTTTGTCCCATTCCGATAGATGATTTATCCGCGGAAAAGACAACGGGAAGCTGGTTAAAAGCCAAAAGTGGAAGGAAGAAGCGGTGTCCCTACACAAAGCACCAGACGCTGGAGCTGGAGAAGGAGTTCTTGTTCAACATGTATCTGTCTCGGGAGCGCCGCCTGGAGATCAGCCGCAGTATCAACCTGACCGACAGACAGGTCAAGATCTGGTTCCAAAACAGACGCATGAAGCTCAAGAAGCTCAACAGGGAGAGCCGGGAAAGGGAGCAGAGTGCAGTTTACAACTATTCCTGAAGACTCTGTCAGCCTCACACATACTCACACATGGGGACCGTTTCAAATAGACATGCATGCGTCATTTTGTAATATGCTTTTATCGGTTTTCTTTTCATGTGCACACAAACACACACATTAAGGGCGCCTTCGAAGGTGAATAGAGAAGCTTCAACTTGCAGAGAGAGAGAGAGAGAAAGAGAGAGAGAGAATTGGAAGATTGAGGTGCATTTGCTTTGTGAAGCTCACTATTGAGGCAGCCTCGGTCAGATTATAAATTTACAGTGACACTTTGACACTGCTGAGCTGTTCATGTTTTGCTGCTGCTGCTGCTGCTGCGGCTTCTTCGTTTTGGTGTCTGTGGGAATTTCGTGCTGTGTAACGTGCATGCACAAGGTGACATTAAGCTCTGTCATGCTAAACGGTTCCAAACTAATAAAAAGAGGAGGATAAAATGGAGAAGTACCACCAACTTTGTCCTTCCCCTGGCACACTGGGTTTGAAAACGTGAGGGAGGGGAAGACGCTGCGGATGGGAAGAAGGAGATCATGGCAGTTTTAATAGAATTGAGAGACCATAACGTTGATTTAAATATTATCCAGGTGACCACAGTAAGTCAAGGTCATAAAATTCTAATGTCAGGTTCGCCCTGGAAAGCGTTGGGGGTGGATTTTATGATCTGCAAATATAATGTGCCGCAGCAGTAAAAGATGCGTTTAAAGGTGTGTGTGCGTGTGTGTGTATGTGTGCGTGTGTGTGTGTGTGTGTGTGTGTGTGTGCGGAGGAGGACTAATCCACACGGCAAAGAACCCCGTGCAAAGTGCAGCAAGCCAGCCGGGGTGCTGCGTGGGCTGCAGGGAGCAGCAGGAACCACCGCCGCCGCCTCCACTGCAGGCGGGGAAGGAGTGGGTGAGGAGGAAAGGGGGGGGGGAATAATTGAGCTTCGTAACTGCTGGAAGATAAGAAAAGAAACATGGAGGATAAAGGCACAAGGAGAAAGGTTGCGGCTGCAGGAGTAAATACGCACCCGGGACAATAGGAGCGCACCTGTGTGGATGCGAGGAGGCAAGGAAAGGTAGGATGGATGATTTTGTTTCCTGATTTGGAGGCTGTGCCACAGCTGTCAGCGGGGCTCGCCTGACAGCTCGTGTGGCACGCACTGTGCATGCTTGATCATGTCACTGTTGTTTACATGAAGTTGTCCAGCATAAATAATCCAAAAAGCATGCTGTTGATTGCTGTTATCACTTTTCCTTCTTTTTTTTTTTAAATAACAAAACTGGCTGATGGATATTTAAATATATATTTGTTTTTAGCATTATGCTGCTGGATCTTGAATGTTGCTGTTAGTTTGGACCAATTTCCTCTCCTGTGATGCTGCAGGGTTAGTTTTTTTTTTATTTTTGAAAAAACAAAAAACAAAAACAAAACAAAACAAAAAAGACAAAAAGAATAATTCTTTGTTCCCAAACGAACCATGCAATCGACTGAAAAAGTAAGCAAGCAATGTGTGAAATAGTCTATGTGCTGAGTTTATACTTGCCTTTTTCTCCCCTCATTGTGCTGGTTATCGCTCATCATCTTGTTGCCTTTTGCACTGCTGTCTCCTTTCAATGGATATTTGCACGAAGCTGAAGCGTGGTTTAGGTAGTTTCATGTTGTTGGGGTTGGCTTCCTGACTCGGCAACAAGAAACTGCCTTGATTACGTCAGTTCGTCTTCATCAAGGGCACAATTTCCACTGAATTGCCCCCCTATAGGCACCTCCAGGTTTCTCCCCCCCCACACACCCCACCCCCGCAAATGGCATTGTAAATGAACTGGGGCAGCTATACCTTGGACAGAGAAGTTTTGTTTCGTTGCTGTTAGTTTGTGGCGGGGCTGTAAAAAGCTTCAGAGGCTCTCAGGAGGAGAATAGGCTGTAAACAAGCAGGGGTAAACTTTTTTAGATGGTCTTGTGTTGCATCTGTCGGTTAGGGGCTTGTGTGTATATGTGCTGTCGCTTCACGATGACACAAACGCATCGCTGTTATATAAAGAAAACTCACATTTTGGAGACATTTTGCAGCGTTTTTTTTCGGGAGGAGTCGTTATTATAATTTTTTATTTGAATTGTATCGGTGTTGTTTTCAAGATTGCTCTAAATGTTTGTTTGCAAAACTGAATTTTTCATTCAGAAGAGTTCAAATAGAAAATGAAATGCTCTGTCATTACAAATTGATAGAAGACGAATAACTACATGAAACATCAGCAGACAAACAGATGTGTTTCGTTTAGAGACTCGTGTGCTGTTTGATAAATGTCATTTTTATTCTTTTTGTTTTTCTTTGCTTTGTCACACTTGGTTTTTGATTATTTTATTTAAAAGACTGAGCTCAATAATTAAGCTAATTTCTACCTATTATGGCAAGTTAAACTGAGATTTTCCACGCTATAATTTAGAAGCGTTTCTCTTTATTTGTCATTTTTCTTCCATTTTATTATTATTATTATTTTTTTTCGCACAGGAAAATAACTAGTTTTTGTACTTGGGTTCAGGCCTTATGCAGAACATGACTTAAGACGTTTGTCCAACACAGCTAAGAATTTTGTGATTATTGCAAGGTCATTACAAGAAAATCAATCAAACGTCATAGGGATCCAAGATCCCCCAAAAATTGATTGAAAGCGTTTCTCTTGCAGTCAACATGTTTTTTGTGTCAGTGTTTATTCCGCTTTGTCATTTTCTTGGCACCCACCTTTTTTTTTGGCTCCAGCGCCACTTGGAAGAGACGGTCTGGAATCCAAAGTCATTTTCAGTCAGCTCCGTGAATGAGCGTGTCTCTTGGAATGCACCACTTTACAAAGGCTTCAGAGCAACAGGAACCAGCCCCACAGAGCTGCACAGATCCAACCTAAAACCGTGCAAGCATAAAACAATGTATGCCAGGCTGCAAGAGGCTCTCTCTGCAGCAGTCGGAGCCGTTAGGCAGGCGCGTCTTTGGCGGAAGATGAAGATGTGCTGTTCTTACAGCAACATGATCTGACATGAAGAAAATCCTCTAACGGGTTTCTTTCTTTATTTCATTTTATTTTTTGTCTCTCCGCCTCTTTCGACACATCCGTTCATGTGTGTAGATATATGTAATAGTGAGACTTTTTCAGGTAATCGCGCATAACAAAGGAGACCTTAACGCTGCATATGTTTGAATACTGTTTGAAAAATTGGGTGAAGTGTTTTACATGGATTTTTTTTTCAGTACATTTTAATTTATTGGCACATTCGTTCTCACTTTTTGTCTCTATGCGTTCAGTTTAACGGCGCATAATAAAAGCGAACCGTCTAAAACAAAAAAAGCACCTTAAGTTTCATGTTACGTTCAATCAGTGTTATAATTTCGTCAACGTAAATTTGTTCCTTTCCGAAAGCATACTTGTATTGTCATCCATTTTGGGGGTAAATCATAATGAAAGTGACTTCCACATAAAATGGATAAAACTTGTCAACAAACATATTACTGGCATTTAATGACATCGTGAATATTATCAACATTGGTCAAATTACTTTGGATATATACAAATCAGTGCGATATATTGCGGCAGGACACTTATGAACAGCGGGTCTGATCATCAATAAAGTTTTATTAGAAAGCTGGAGTTATTTCAGAGTAACAGAAACCGTTTGAAGTTGGATTATCTGAAACCAGAAACTTTTTTAAATCTCAGACAGAGAACTCTCAAATCCAGTTAGTGCAGAAGTCCACGGGATCACTGGGCTCAAACAACATTGTGTTTCAGCTGCGCTATCTGCTTAGCACATGGGACTTGTATAAATAAGTCGTGGTATTCCTTTTGAGTGGGCCCATGTGGAGAATTGCAGCACACAGTCTGGTCCAAATATGGCACCGAAGGAACTGTCCGCGTGTGTTGTGTGGGATGGAGAAGGCAAAGGGGGGAAAGTGTTTGGTCTGAACCTTGTTTGGCAAATAAATTCTGCTGAGTCGGCGTTATTATATTGTATCATTGTAATGATTAAGAACGATAAAGGAATATTAAGTTGGATTTTTCGGGTTATTATTTTGCTGATTTTTTTTGTGGATTACTCGTTTTCTGTTGGAATCTTTGCTATTTGGATGAGAGCAAGTGCGCTTCCAATAAAAGAAATACATCTTTCAATATGATTATGCTCCTGGTAGCAACACGAAGAGGTATAAGACACTCATGTGTCACTGTATTTTATAATCATTAATCATCTCTTCATTGGACTGTCGAGCTTTGCATGCTAATA
>CAEGAF010074861.1:0-12617 GCA_903067075.1 Micropoecilia bifurca | reverse complement strand
GAATCGGATACGTATCGGATATGAGTCACATTCTAAAAGAATCCGACCTGAGCTGTTCACACTGCCATGAAAAGATCGGATGCATTACGTCAAAACAATCAGAATTGGGTCACTTCAGTCTGCAGAGTGAACGCAGCCCTTAGCTGCTCAATCTGTCACTGCTAGCTAAGCTAAGCAGGTTTGGTAGAACCAACAACTCACTCGCTCTTTGGTTACTTAGCAACTCAGTCATTCTTTGGTTGCCTGGCAACAACTTTGAGCAACTGGCACAGCAGCAGTTTAGTGTTTAGACTCTTTGGTTACTTAGCAACTCAGTCATTCTTTGGTTGCCTAGCAACAACTTTGAGTAACTGGCACAGCAGCAGTTTAGTGTTTAGACTCATAGCTGCTCTTCCCGTTTCTGCCGTTTCTTTTCAAGTTTAGCTGCTTGAAAAGAAGCAAAGGGTTAAAACTGTGGGTAAAACAGGAAAGCTTCCCTCCCCAGTGATTTAGATATTTAACTCTTATTTCGTGAATAATTTTGTCCAGCCCTATGGAGAATGAATCTGATTTCTTATTTTTCTATTTTTAATAAATGTGCAAAAGACTCAAAATTGTTTTCCCACATTGTCATTTGTGTGCATAATGTAAATTTTGAGATTAAGGTTGCAACATAAAATGTGGAGAAAGTGAAGCGCTGTGAATACTTTCCGGATGAACTGTATCGTCTTTCTGCTGAGTTGTCTCTGTGTGAATCTAAGCCCTCATGCACCTCCATGCAAATTATTGTACCTTCAACCTTATTTGCTGCGGGGAAGGCAGCATCCGGCTGTTCCAACCTCTTAAAGCTAATGTACAAGAAGAGCAGGCGCCTCAGGGTCAAGACAAACCCATCAGAGTCTCTTCTGCCACAAAACTTCCTGCCCTCTAGTGCTTTGATTCCCAGGACTTGAACCGAGTCGTCCGTAATTAAAGGGTTGAAGTAAAAGAAGAAAAATACTTGGAGGGGATCAGTCATAAAGTGCCTGTCTACAACTTGCTCAAACACCTGAAAATTGATTGAACATATGCCCTTCAGGGAATTTAGCAGATTTTCACACAAATGCTAAGAAGAGACTCCTTGCTTGTCCAGACTGCGGGAGTCTGGTTTGAATAGGCCTTAAGAGGGGAAAAGAGATCCGTGCACTTTGTCAGTTTAACAAACTTCCGACTTTGGAGAGAAAACATGAATAATTCATGGTCCCAGATCTACATTTTCATACACTGCAGAGCTGAAAGGATGAGGGATTTAATTCATCTTTTACATTAACATCTGAAGCAGTTAGAGGAACTCGCGTTCCTCCAAAGAAACAATCGTTTCAGAGCAGACGTCTCTCCTCTCATTGGCACTTAACACAAAAACAACAAAGGAATGTGTCTGACATATAACTGTATTTAAAGGTGAACTATTGTGTATTTTCCAGACACATTGTGAAGTTTTATGGCACAATAAAAGTGCCAGTTGTTGTAAAAATGCGACAGCAAACTGTAAGGTTTCCTCAACAAGCAAGAGAGAATCAAAGCGAAACTCCAGGCATGTTTTTGGTGAGGCAATAACATTATAACATGATGTAAAGCTCAAAAAGGTTGATTTAAGAAAAAATTCAGGTCCATATGTTGAATTCCTCACAATTATTATTATTAAGAAGTCAGGAGCCATGTTTAGTAGGGAGGCACCGATTTTTTCCTAAAAGAAACAGAATCTGACAAAAACAATAAGTTGATTACCTTGATCAAAAATGTAAAAAATAAACTGCAACCAACATTTCGTCAACTAGCTCAGAGTGAAATTAGGAGTTCTAAGTATAACGTAAAATAAATAATAAAACAAGATGTCGGGCAGAGAACAAAGCATAGAACTAGACTGAATAGATCTGTCCATTGTCACCGATACCCGACCTAGAATGTCTCTCAATATTAGGGATATTCATCTTTTACATGAATAAAAGATAAATAAACATGGATATTAATCTCGGGTCGGTGCAGCTCGAATCTTTGGTTGTTGTTTAGTTCGAACAGACAGGCAGCGTCTTTATATGGTAAGCCTGACATGCCAAAAAACAACAGAGAAAAAGAAACTAAGCAGAGGACAAGTGCAGTGTGAAGAGACCAGAGGCTAATTCAACAAAATCAGATATAATATACTTTAAATCTTAGGCATATTCACACCAGCCCTGTTTAGCTGCTTTACTCAAACTGTTGCTGGTTTGTCTAGAAAGTCTGGTTAGTTTGAGGAAACCAACTGCGATGGGGACCAAAGAACGTGAACTCTGGTCCATCTAAGAACCTTGGTCTCGGTTCAGTTGAAGCTAACTCTGGTGCGGTTCGAATGGGAACACCAAGCGGACCGGAGACCGGTCTGAAAGCAGGAAGTGAACTACAGCACAGGGCATTCTGGGTAAATATAGCCAAACCAATCATGCCAACTCGTGCTCACGTAAATAATGGCTCATGATCTCTTATCAAAGACCAAACAAAAATCCAACAAATGCTAAAATCTGTCGAAACTCCATTTTTCTTCACCTTTTGTGAAGTAGGGAGTTGCATCACTGTCGTCTTCAGAGGTTTTCATGTCGTTTTCATGTCGTTTCCTTCAGTGGTTCTTGGTGCAGCGCCACCACTGGCGAGGAGGGGAACAGGTTTATCCATTAGTTTGCTTTGTTTCACACAATGCAGTGTGAAAGCAAAACGCAGCAGCTGGAAATACAACAAATATTTCAATTTTGGTTACCAGTCGAACTGAGTCTGCCGGACTCACTGGTGTGAAAACAACCTGAGAGTTTTAGAAGCCTTTGAACGAGCTGCACATCAAAATCTACAAAAAACTACAGGAATGTGTGGTAAATTCAAACTGTTACTTTCTGTTCCTGCAGCTGGCAGCTTCATTGTTCATCTTCCCATGAAAGCAACACCATCAGTCAATCTGGAAGCTGCTCATTCAGCAGAGACCCAACAAAACGTTCAGACGAAACCACCTTTCAGGAAGAATAAAGCTGGACCTTAACACGATGTGACACACGTGATTTACAGAGATAAAGACCAAAAACTGCTTTTAATGGGAAGTCCCTGACACTGATATAGCCGTTTTTGGAAAATCATTAAAACTTTTGAGTATCTTGTACTCAAAATAATCCTCAGGTTTATTTTCTGACAGGTGCCTAATAGTTTTAGAAGCCTGAAGCCAAGAAAGAAAAAACCTTTTTGTTCCAGGGGGATAAACTGCTAATTTCCTCGTCAGATTTTTTGAGTAGCTCTGAGTCTGAACCGTAACAGTGTTTGTTATGATTATGTTGAAATTGTGACAGTACAATCGGAGCGAAGTCGGTGACAGTTTGCCGGAGATGAGAGACAACTGCTTCCCTTTCAAAAGATCAACAATAAAACAACAGATGTTCTTCTCTGAGGCATTTCAAACAGAAAATTTAAGTTTGACCAGAACAAATTTGAAAGTTCAGTCCTAAAGCTTGGGGTTCAGAGAGTAAGATACACATCGAATTCATTATTTTGGTTTGTAAAAACATAAATTAATGTTAAAATGTGGAGGTGGTAACAAAGGGAGGCTTAAGGGGTTTCAATTGTAAAAATAATAAAAATAATAATATTTCCATGTTATTACTTCATTTATAAATGACAGTTTCAAACTATTTAATAAGAAAGCTAAATATTTAATCCGCTAAATATTTAGTTTGGAATTAAATGTTTAAATTGTTAAATGAAAAATTTAGTTAGCAATTAACTAACACTTAATTAACTAAATACTTAGGTCTAAGATAAATACTTTATTTGTTAACTAAATATTCAGTTTGGAGCTAAATGCTTAGCTTCTTAACACACTAAATACTTAGTTAGCGAGGTAAATAATTAGTTGGAAAATTAAATATTCTGTTTAATTAGCAATTTTGTCTGGAGCCAAGTATTTAGCTTGTTAAACTAAATGCTTGGATAAAAAGCTAATTATTTAGTCTACAAACTAAATATTTAGCACCAAACTAAATATTTAATTTGCTAGCTGTAACTATTTAGTTTAGAGCAAAATGTTTAGCTTGACCTAAATATTTAGTTGGTAAACTAATTATGTAGTTTAAAAACTAATTAAATATTTTATTTGCAAACTAAATATTCATTTTGAAAATAAAACTTTAGATTCTTACCATACCAAGCACTTTGTCACCAAGGCAAATATTTTTTAACTAAATTTAGCTAAATATTTATTTTGTAGCTAAATATTTAGCTTGCTAAATAGTCATTTAGTTTAGAACTTTTAAGCTTCTTAAATATTCAAGCTAAATATTCATCTTGCTAAATATTTGGTTACCAAGAAGTATTCAGTTAAACCAAATATTTAACTTGCTAATTAAATAGACATTTAGAAACATTTATAAATGCATGAATATCAGTAAAAATATTACTTTGAAAATTTGTTTCTTCTCTTTTAAGAAAGGCTAAAAAACCCAAATTTGACTGAACTTTTGTAACTTTACACACGGCATCCCATAATAACTCTCCCAAAAGCCTGCAAATTACATATTCTGGTGTCTTAACGGGACATTTCCATGTTCCCAAAATGCAGAACGAAGCTCGATTTTCAACCTGCTACATGATCACAGAACAACTTTAGAGTTTCTCTTCCTTGTAAAACTCAGCAGAAATATTTTCATCCGTTGTTGGACCTTGAAGAAAGTGCCGGATCCATTTAGCATCCGAATACTGCTAGCTAAACACATTCGTACAGTTCAATATTTCATATTAATAACAAACCCAAATGAGGCTCTCGGCCATCAGTGCTCGACTAAATAACGGCGATTCTTTATGACTGACCTGGTCTGACCTGCTGGCTTCCGCCATCAATACCCGATCAATACTTTCTTCAGCTGAATCAGACTAACTGCATGTGGACGTTCACAGACTTGGGGATAAAAGAAGCAAAGTGAAACCAGATTTGGGGAAAACCACAATGGAAAATAACAAGAATATCAACAAGATGGAAGCTCTTCATGTTTCATCAGAAAATTATGAAAACTGCAGCAATAACGTCTGTTCAAACCGCTGAAGTAGCACTAAACTCCTGGGCTACAGCGTTTTATGTTTGCAAAAATTAAGATTTCGAAAGTTTAATTCTGAAAGAAAATGTAGATTGCAAACAATAAAATTAAGTCCAAAACAAAAATCAGTCGAGCCGAGCGAAAGAGACCAAAAATGCAAACGTTGCATCTTCAAACTGTGAGGAAACTATAGGAACAAAGTTTAAAACTAAACGTTTCTAAATGTTTTATAAGGTCAGACTCCAGATTATCATTATCCCACCGAACAATCTGGAGCTAAACTCTCCAAAAGTCAAAGAATCTTAATAATGAATGTGTGAAAACTATAACGGTAAAATATTAATGCTGACAGAAGATGCTAAGTTTATTCCAGCCTGTTTAAGATTTTACTGGTATTCATGGAGCTTTGAGGAAAGAAGAGTTAAACTCGCATCAGTTCTTTGCAAAAAAGTTTGAAATTTAAAGAAGATTTTGGAAACAATCCAGGTCAAGTAGCACATTTTGGTCCAAAACTAAATGACACAACAGACACAACAAATACTCGCAATTTCTTACTGATTTGTTTTCTGATTTCTCTCACGGTCATAATGTTTTTGGCATGTGTTTAGAGAAAATGCGGATTATTAACCTCACTCCGTGTGAAAGCTAGCTGCTGCCAGATCCCGGACCGCCTGTCTCTGACCTTTGACCTCCTTGCTGCTTCACTAATCATCCCAATTTACAGGCTGTTCAACCGAATACGTGACAAACAGCCACACTTTCCCTGCTGGAGCAGCTCTGGGCTGCAGGTTTTCCCGTCCTAATCTGACAAATTGCATCATTTCTGATGCGCAGCCTGAGCGGAAACATCTCATCTTATTGTCTATAAACGTTGCACAGATCTGAGTTTAAAGTTCAGCACAATTTGACTTAATACTGGGAGTTTTAACAAAAAATATATGTAATGTACAATAAATCTTTAACACTGTTTAAGCAATAAGACTAGAAAGAATTATTATTTAGGTGAAATATTCAATAATGGAGAGGATTTTACAGAAAGTTTTCTAAAAACAAGAAATTGAAACTTTTAAAACCCAGATACCCTCCAAGAAATGAGCTGCTGACCAAAATATAACCATTTTTAGCTTTATTTATCCCAAATGGCAGCCTGCTTAACTCAAAAATCTAATCTTTTTCAATCCAACATAGTAAAACTAACAAGTCCCACTAAAAGTTGTTCATTATTGCTGCAACAAAAAGGAAAATAAAGTGTGTTCTGTTTGAAATTTCACAGGTTTTCTTACTTTTCTGTGTTTTGCTTCAGACATTAGTCCCTGCAAAGCAAAGACATCTGTATTGTAAATGTGAAGGTTCGGATTTTCTACCAATTATCGATTTCGATGTGAATGTATTTATTTACTGTGATGTCGGGCAGCAGCTGAAGTCAAGATGAGGACACTGAAGAAAATCCATTCATACAGAGAATGAAGACGGGATCAATGCTTTTCTAGTATTGATTGTAGTTTTTCCAATGATTCCTCAGAGAGGAGACAAAGAGAAGCAACGAGGCTCTGAGGCGTTCAGGCTCTCCGACCGCCAGACGGTTTCCTCTCCGCTCAGATGCTGCTGCCTCTAAGGAAGATGACTAGGACCACTGAAAATAAAAAATCTAACTTTGACTTTAATTTTAAGAGAAAAAAGTCAGAATTCTGAGATTAAAATAAGAATTCTGGAAAAAAGTCAAAATTCTGAGAGAAGTCAAACGTTTGAAGAAAAAAGTAAAACTTTTGAGTGTAAGACCAGAAAACTTAGAAAAAAGTCAGCATTTGATAAGATCAGAATTCAAAGATAAAAAGTCAAATTTGAGATTACAGTTGGAATTTGAGTAAAATGTCATAATTATGAGATTAAAGTCAGAATATAAAAAAATTCAGAATTTGAGGAGATAATCAGAATTTGAAAAGAAAGAAAGTCAGAAATTGGAGTAAAAAGTCACAATTTGGAGAGAAAAAAAATTAGAACAGTCAGATTTCTACAATTAAAGTCCTATGTATTTTTACATTTCCCCTGATCCTCCTCCTTCAAAGATAAAAAGTCAACTTTGAGATTAAAGTCAGAATTTGAGTAAACGTCAAAATTCTGAGATTTAAGTCAGAATATTTAAAAAAATTCAGAATTTGAGAAGATAATCAGAATTTGAAGAGAAATAGTCAGAATTCAGAGTAAAAAGTAAAAATTAGGAGCGAAAAAAGTCAGTTAAGGTCTTTTTTTTTTTTTTGTACATTTCCCCTAATCCTCCTCTTTATTCCCCCTCCAGAAGAATATTTTCCCAGCATCTCTGGTGTTTTTCAGGCCAGAGACATGAAGGTAATGACAGCTGAAGAAAAATCAGAGGTTGTGTCTTTTCCCACCAAACCTGAGCAGCTCACCTGGTTTTTACTGCCAAACAAATTACAATGGAGTCCAGGTCCAGATGTTTCGTCAAAGTCTGGCCTGACATCACGGCTGCAGCTCTTTGAACAATAATTACAGCATGTGAGTGTAAATGGATGGTTCATCATCCCTCTGTTTACAGACCCACACCGGCAGCGTCACAACCTTTCAGGGAGCAAAACTTTAACCACTTATAGGAACCTCTGGTGCAAAACGCCATGAAATTAATTCAGATTTTAATTCAACAGCAGAAGCTCATTGAAAACTCTGGTAAAATACAACCTTCATATCCGGACACAGAAAGATCATAAATGTCCTTAAAGGGCTAGTTGTTGCAAACTGTATTAATAAAACTACAGATCAAGAATTACAGCTATTACAGTATTTTTAGGGCATTATTACGACATGTGGAGTAATAAATGAACGACCGAGCTTTGATTGAACTCAAGAGGAGTAACAATACAAATATAACTGATTGATTTGACTGATGAAATAATATTTAAGCACTGAACTATGATTTGGATGTTTTATTTCTGTCCACAGAAATGGCTACGGCGGGCCGAATTTGGCTCACAGGCCTCAGTTTTAACACAATTACTAAAATGGAGGAAAACATTTTTTTAAGCAAACATTCAGGGATTTTTATCAAAATTCAGACTTTGGAATGATCATTTAATAAACTTTTTGTGTTTCTTGTTGATGAAAATACAAAAAAAAATCTAGAAAAATATGACAAACCTGAAGATTTAGGATTTTTTTTTAAATTCACAAACCTGCAAGACTTTTTTTAAAATCTACAATAATTTGCTGATCCTTCATCTACAGAAATAAAATATTGTGCTCCGTTTATTCTTAACCAAGTAAAAATAAAAGTAACAATAGTTTTTCCAATTAATAAGAAAAACACTAAAAAGTTCTTTCAACTTTACATTTTTGGCAAGCAACTGGCCTAGTCAAAGCTCAGATGTAATTAAGTTGAGAAAACTGATGATCACAGATGTTCTCCAACTGAATTTGAGATTTTATTCAAAAAAACTAAAAGTTAAACACCTGAGCACTTTTTTCTGTCTCGCTGATTCCTTCCACTCCTCAAATTATTCACTACTTTCTGCTGATTTATCACAAAGAATGTCGACCCAACAAATAATAAGAGTAAAGAAAAGCAGAATTTCCTCATAGTGATCCTGTTCCTGGGGTGTTTCCATGCTAAAAACCAAAGTAAACCAAGCTGCCTGCTGGTAAAGAGGCTCCATCAAAGCGCCGCCTGGTTTCTCCTGATTCATCTTCTGTTTTTGTGCTTCGTCTGAACCGAGAAGGAACCTCGGCGGTCTTGGCCATCAGCCAGCGCCGACCAGAGACGCAGCAGACAGACGGACTGACAAAGAACAAGATGATGAAACGTGGAGCCGAAGACGACCTGCTTCCTTTCACAAACTATCAAATTATGGCTGAGAAGAAACAGGAGGAGTGCGGCTGCACAGCTCCTCCTCTCCAACATGTAGCTCTGCAAGTGGCTACATGTCGGCAGCAGGATGCAATATTCAGGTTACACAGGAGCTGAGTGACAGAAAGGAACCAGCACTCAGACCTTTAGTCTCAAAACAACATCAGTTATCGCAATAACTAAATTTATCGTAGCAGCTATTTTTGTACTTTTAACCCGTTTAGTCAAACTCTAGTTCGTTTGTCTGGAAAGTCTGGTTTGTTGTCGAATTTTGATGCGGACCAAAACAGCAAACTCCGGTCCGCCTAAAAGTTAGAAGTGAACCAATATGAACAGCAACTGGACCAGAGATCGCTCCAAAAGCAGGAAGTGGACTACAGTGCAGGGCATTGTGGGTAAAAACAACCAAAGCAAACTGGCGAGTGTAGCGCTAGCTTGAGAAATGACTTGTGTTTTATTACCAAACACAAAACAGAAATCATACAAAATCTGATGCATCTCCATTTTTTGTTTACATTTTGCTTTAGTCTTCTTTAGAAGTCTGTGTCGTTTCCTTCAGTTGTTCTCGGTGCAGCGCCCCCACAGGTGAGGAGGGGAACAGGTTGTTTAAATAGGTTGGATTGTTTGATGCCGTTTTGTGGGAAAGAGAACCTGTTACGGTCACTGACCTCTAGGGTCTCTCTTTGTGAGAGAGCTCTGAGTTTTCTGTGTTTTCTGTTTCAGTTCTGCCTGATTGCTGCAGGTGAAGAGTGTTGGGGTTCATCAGCCGCCCTTTATAAGCAGCAGAGATGCCAGATCCTTCTGTTTGTCCTGGGCCTTGACTTGTGATCCTGTTAGCTGACTTTGTGTGTGAAGTGATCTGATCTTGCTGTGAGCAACTTTATGAACGATTGTCCAAGACGTGTTTTTGTTCAGAGGTGGAAGCTGATAGGGGTTCTCTGCCATTTTTGTTGTGAACCGTTTTCTCCTGTTTTGGTTAGTAAGGGAGTTTAGGTTTTGTATTTTCTTTTAGTTCTCCTTTAGAAAGTGGTTGTTTTATCTTATAGTTATAAGAGGGTGTTTTGCTTATTATTTTGGCCTTGGAGACCCTGAAGCATAAACCTCCCCTGTGTTTTTTTTTTTCTTCTTCTTGTAGTTGTTTTAGTAGAATTGTAAAATAAATTTTATTTTTGTCACTCATCAACTGTTCGGATTACTTTTTATTTTATATTAAAACCCAGTGCCTGGATTAACTTGAGGGATTTTAGGGCGGGTTGTAACAGAACCATACCAGCTGAAACTGTAACAAACGGTGCAACTTTGGTCCCAATCGAGCCGAATCTACCGGACCGTCAGGTGTGAGAACAACCTCAGAGGAAGACGACGCGGTTTAAAACGTAAACGGGGGTTTGGAGTTTAGCGCCGGAGGGGCCTGTGTGCCGCCGGTCAGCAGGCGGTGAGGAAGCGACAGAGAGTTGCTGCTGCTCTGTGTTTACATTTCCCAACCCGTCACCAGCCGAAGCTCCAGGTTCTGCTGAGGCTCGACAGGCGGCTGCGGCTTCCAGTGGACAAGATAAAGCAGGCGTGTCAAACTCATTTCTGTTTTGGGCCAAATCAAGATCATGAATGCTCTTAAAGGGCCGGTTGTGCCAGAATGTGTCAATAAAACCTGTTAAAATGTTAATTAATTCTTAGAATTAAATGAAATTATTGGACATCTTTTCAGTCCTTCCAGGATTTTGTGATACTTTTTGAGATTTTTTTTTGTGGTACTAATTTGTAAATATTTCCGATATTTGTGCTTATTTACTACTGTAAATACAACGTTTTATTACCAGCTGTATAGATCATTATTATAGACATCAATTAAGGCTGAGGCAGCTGTTTAGTACAAGTAAAAACGGTTTTGACCATTTTTTCAGAAAACTCTACAATAAACTTTCAGGCCAAAAAGAAGTTCTAGGATTTGTTGATTTTGTGTGAATTTCCACAATAATTTTCAGAAAACCGGAGGAACTGATTGAAATAATTTGGCAGTAAACAGATAAAAACTGCATTGTTTTAATTGATAACATATTTAAGCTCCCTTAGTGTTTAATCTAGAATCTAGAGGGCCACATAAAAAGCTATGGCGGGCCGGATTTGGCCCACGGGCCTTGAGTTTTACACATGTGAGATAAAGGATCCCCAGTGTCAGTCTGCCCAGACGTGGGAGGCTGAGGAGCAGTTACTGTCCCTCCAGGCTTCATGATGGCTTTTTGACCTGCTGGAGACGAGGGCAGTGCCTCCTCCTTCACTGTGTGTTTTTTCTTCTCCAGCATCTTTGATGTGAACTTTCAAGTTCACATCTCATCTTTGCGATGAATAATGCATCATATAATCTGCATCAGCGCGCCTGGAAAGCTGACAGAGTAGACAATTACCTGATGACGCTTTAGAGAGCAGAGCTGTTAAATGGCTTCTGCACTTTATGATGATACAGATGGAGAGCCGGTAGCAGGAAGTCGTTAAGACAAGAGAAATGTTTTCTACAGACAAAAACACGTCACCGGGTGTGTGTTTTATTCAGTCTACCTTCTGGTCCTTCATGTCAAAAGTCTCCTGATGGGTGCAAAATTACTCCAACGATTTCTTGGCACTGTGGGAAAATGTATTTCTGCTCCAGGTAACAACAAAGTGGTTCTGGATTAAGACTGAGAGCCTAAAAAGTAACGGTTTCAAAGACAAGCTGAAAAATACCAGCATTTTTTTAAATGGACTTTTCAGGTAAAATGCAGCTGGAGGTAATTTCATCACATTGCTTTCCTTCCCTGAAGTTCTCACCTCTCAGCCTTCGCCCACCTCTTCACCTTCCTGTCATTTCCAACACTTGAGGTGAAGAACGAGCAGCAAAAGGCTGAGAGTCCAGCTCAGCATCCAGCTTCATGGGATCAGGGTCGATTATCACATCAAAATTTATATTGGATTAAAATAAACAGCACTGGAAATATTATTTTCTTCACTATCTGTTTCACGAGACCATAAATACATTTCAGTAAATTCAAAATGTATTTACATGCATTTAGCTTAGTGATATAATTGTTCAAATTGTTGATTTTTGTGTTTTTACGATGTAAAGCATTTTGAACTGCCTAGTTGCTGAAATGTGCTACACAAATAAAATGTAATTAATCGAATAAATCTAATTTCCCTAAGTGAAGATGTTTATGATCATTATTGCAATAATACCACAAAATATTGTAATAAAATTCAAAGTCCATGTTGTTCATCACAAGATAAAGCGTTAAGGACAATAAAAATATGTTTTTTCCAACACACCTGCAGTTTTTATTAAAGTTTCTAAAGTTTTTTATTGAAATAAACGGATTGGTGAAAAATTTCTTTTGCCCGATTTTGTTTTTCTTATTGTCAATTTGGCCCTTAAAATACCAAAATTTCCACTTAACTTTATTTTTGTTCCATCCGATTATGTAATTTTTAAATATTAAATTTCTAATAATTCGATCAGTTTCAGTACTTGAGTTTTTACCAAATACTTTTTTATTCTTACTTGAATAATTTCTTGGACGGCTACCTTTTACTTGTTAAACAGAGATTTAACTAAAGGCTATAAAGGTTAGAGTCCTTGTTAAACAGAGATTTAACTAAAGGCTATAAAGGTTAGAATACTTGTTAAACAGAGATTTAACTAAAGGCTATAAAGGTTAGAGTCCTTGTTAAAC